>VMBQ01004452.1:0-41776 GCA_007657795.1 Dreissena rostriformis
TTTATTTATCTGTGGTATACGCGTATAAAGATCTAAACGTCTTAGAAAAATACATTTTTAATAATTCGTCGTACAACTTATTAAGCGCTATCAAAAAAATGATTAAATCAGTTTTCGACCATTCACTTTGATACCTTATCCCGATGGTCTGTACGCATCCAGGCACTCGTTCCGAATTTTAAACATCTCATTTGTCTGAATTAAAAATGGTTAATACTGGCTCAAACATTAAAAGATATTTCAAAAATTGGTATTTACCTAAAATTGATCATCTGCATTAATGCAGCAATTTGAAGTACTCAGAGACAAGCATATTACCATAAGTTTACATTACTTTGTCCCCATAACCATGCATGCTTTGAGCATTTGCACCTATTCATGGGACATAAATATTGGTATAATATGACAATTCAAATGATTTGATTTGTTGATATTTAATTTTCTTGATGTAAATACTGGATTTTTTTATCAATATATTTTTGGAAACAGTATTAGAAAAATATCTTTTTTTTTGAAACTACGTCAGAACTTTTTTATTTATGAATTTGTAAACAAGTCCCATCATGCCTATCCTCCTTAATTTTTATAACATATAAGCACTACCGGTTAAACATCTTGGTGATTATGAAGCATGAAAAACTATTGAACTTACAAGCGTGCAGATGGACCTCAAAGTAGGTTTCATCTCCTTTAGTTGCTTTTTAATGCTTTTCGTCAACTGTTTGTGCCCGTAGCTACCTCCTCTTGGCTCCTGTGTCGGTGTCGGCCTCGTCGGCGGTGGTGGACTTCGCACTCCTGCTTCCACCACAATGCATGCAATGACCAACAGCAAGAACACGCCCTTGATACTAAGAAATAACATGATATGTTGAAATCACAGAGTTTCAGTTTGCATTCACAACCGACATCTTAACAGCTGAACAGCGTAGGTTTGTTTACTTGACGTATTTTATAGCATTTTACTGTAACACGTGTCGTTATTTGTGTATTTTTTGGTAAATAGGAAGTGACAAACATGTTACTAATCGAATTGTGCATACCTAAACAAATCTGGTATTTAATGCGCAGTTGATTATGAGCTCTAATACGCTTGCTGCAAAAAGTACACATAAATATGCAGTATTATATTAAGCATAGTTAACTGCTTACCTGATGTTATGCTTAACGATTGGATAATTTAGACAGAGTCTAGAATATAACAGATCAGAACAGTTTATTAAGTAAATAAAGGCCACCGGCCCATAATGTATACTACAATAACACTCTTTAATACAATGTCAAAGTTGTGTAATATGTTTCTATAAATTTAATATTATACTTATTTAGTGTTAATTGCCTGTAAAGGATGGAATAGGTAACCTCTTAATTTCCTTATAGTGTAGTTATTATTTGCAGACATGATGTTGTAAAAATCTGTTAATATCTCTCCAAATGAGAACCACGAATATAAATATAAATTCCTTATATCAAGATACTTTTAACAAAATGCGTGATATTCGCAATCAATTAGTTTACTGATAGCCAAGTGTAATGCTTTACGATTGGATTACTAGTATTAAGAGTGTGTCTCTTATTATGTTCGTACTGATTTAAAGCAAAACAAATATGCCTCAATAGGGCACAGATACCCCCTTATTTCACTTTTGTCTCACAACTCCACATATATAAAACAACTCAACCTTGATTTAAAAATCATGCAGGTATACTCAAACAACAAAAATCATGTAAATATCTGAGTTTCGCAACACATTCCGGAAAAGTGTTAATTTATATAAATATGTTAAGTCCGAGGCCCGTTACTTCGTCAAAAATCAATGGACCGGCAGTAGACTCGAACTTGATCTGTAGGTCATTTAGGTTGACACACACACACACCAAAAATAAGGCTATTATCTGAAGTTTAGAAAAAATACCGGAAATATTATTTAAAAGAAAATTCCTAAGTCCAAGGCCAGTACAATAACAATAAAAATCCAGTTAATATTGAGACATGTGCAGTTCTATAACTGTGTCTACTACAGGATTTAAATTAGAACTTAACACATATCCCATACTCACCGATATCGAAATGTTCAAGGAATTAAGCTTAGCTTATGGAAATGGCAGGTTTTGTAAGTTTAATGATCAGTAAAATGTTCAATATTGTTCTGGGAGTACTCAACAAGTCACGTGTAGTTCAAACAGTGTTGTAATATCTGAACTCCACTCCACCCGTGATGTTCTCAAATGTAACATAATCATGCCGCTAATTGCACACAGGCTACGATATAAAGTTCAAAACTTAAACCTGCTTTAATAAGGTCTTGCGATTTGTGGAAAGAATAATTTTGTCAATTAGCATAACTTTAAGCAAGGGAAGCAGAGTTACCTCGCTTAATATGTATTTAATGACCGATAGTGTTAATTTCAAAATCCTATATTGTTAAATAAGCATTTATTTACACCGTCAGTACATTGTTGTGTAGTAATGTATTTGCAAATAAATTGACTTGGCTGGACTTGGCTTGACTTGACTTGACTTAATTATATACAAACCCATATCGCTATTTTACTGATTGTCATTTTCATGTTTCCATATAAATATCATGGTACATATGTAAATGTTATTATTACGGAATACCGTCAGAGCCATCGTGGTTACAGATTAAAATCCAGAGGGCGACAATGAGAAAGTGCGATAGTACGATGGCGACAATGCGATAGTTCGATGGCGACAATGCGATAGTACGATGGCGACAATGCGATAGTACGATGGCGACAATGCGACAATGCGATAGTACGATGGCGACAATGCGATAGTACGATGGCGACAATGCNTTGTCGCACTGTCGTCATCGTATTATCGTATTTTCGCCTTCGTACTTTCGCGTTGTCGCACTGTCGCCATCTTAGTATTGCATTGTCGCCATCGTACTATCGCCTTGTCGCATTGTCGCCATCGTACTATCGCACTGTCGCCATCGTATTGTCGCACTGTCGTCATCGTATTATCGCATTGTCGCCATCGTACTATCGTGTTGCCGCATTGTCGCCCTCTGGATTTTAATGTGTAACCACAATGGCCCTAACGGTATTCAGTATATTATAAATGTAAACTTCTATTGGTGTTTGTTTACTTTGAGAAATCAAGACGTTATTGATTATTTTAACTGTGATCAATGTTATGATGTTTCTAAATGCATTAACCGACACATTCAATGTTCACATACCAGACACCATTACTACATGTAAGCCTCTCTATGTGAAAATGGGGTTTACTAAATGTGCGTTAAGTGTCGCCCGGATGAGCCTGTGCAGTCCGCACAGACTAAACAGGGTAAACGCTATCCGCTTTTATGGTATTTTTCGTTTAAAGGAAGACTGTTCTTGACGAAAATCCAGTTAACACATTCAATGTTCACATACCAGACACCATTACTACATGTAAGCCTCTCTCTGTGAAAAGGGGGTTTACTAAATATGCGAAAAGTGTCGTCCCTGATGCAGTCAGCACAGGCTTATCTGGGACGACACTATACCACATGCATAAAACCATATTTTAACCTAGCGCGACTCATTTTCATTTCTGTAAAGTGTGTCCTAATATTTGGGTATATTCTTTCTGGAAACGGGCCCGGGTTTGGTATCATACATTTAACTTTACTATAAGTGTGCCCGGGGTTTGGTATCATACATTTAACACCACTATAAGTGTACCTGGTTTTGGTATCATACATTTAATACCGCTATAAGTGTACCCGGTTTGGGTATCATACATTTAACACCACTATAAGTGTGCCCGGGTTTGGTATCATACATTTAAATCCACTTTAAGTGTACCCGGGTTTGGTATCATAAATTTTACACTACTATAAGTGTACCCGAGTTTGGTATAATACATTAAACACCACTATAAGTGCCCGGGTTTGGTATCATACATTTAACTCTACTATAAGTGTACCCGGATTTGGTATCATACATTAAACACCACTATAAGTGTTCCCGGGTTTGGTATCATTCATTTCATTCTACTATAAGTGTACCCGGGTTCGGTATCATAAATTAAACTCCACTATAAATGTGCCAGGGTTTGGTATCATACATCAAACACCACAATAAGTGGGCCAGGGTTTGATATCATACATTTAGCACCACCATAAGTGAATCCGAGATTTGTATCATACGATTAACACCACTATACGTGTGCCCGGGTTTGGTATCATACTTTAAACTCCACTATAAGTGTGCCCGAGTTTGGTATCATACTTTTAACACAACTATAAGTGTGCCCGGGTTTGGAATCATACATTAAACCCCTCTATAAGTGAACCCGGGTTTTGGTATCATACATTAAAAACCACTATAAATGTGCCAGGGTTTGATATCATACATTTAGCCCCACTATAAGTGAACCCGGGTTTGGTATCATACATAAAACTCCACTATAAGTGTGTCCGAGTTTGGTATCATACATTTAACACCCCTGTTAGTGTGCCCGGGATTGGTATCATACATTTAAAACCACTTTACGTGTGCCCGGGTTTGGAATCATACATTGAACACCACTATAAGGGTGACCGGGTTCGGTATCATACATTTAACTCCACTATAAGTGTACCCGGGTTTGGTATCATACATAAAATAGCACTATAAGTGTACCCGGGTTGGTATCATACATCAAACACTACTATAATTATGCCCGGGTTTGGTATCATACATTTAACACCACTATAAGTGTGCCCGTGTTTGGTATCATACATTTATCACCACTATAAGTGTGCCCGCGTTTGGTATCATATATTTAAAATTACTATAAGTGGGCCCGGGTTTGGTATCATTCATTTAACACCACCATAAGTGTGCCCGGGTTTGGTATCATACATTTTACTCCACAATAAGTGTGCCCGAGTTTGGTATCATACATTTTACTCCACTTTAAGTGTTCCCGGGTTTGGTATCATACATTTAACACCACTATAAGTGTACCCGGGTTTGGTATCATAAATTTAACTCCACCATAAGTGTGCCCGTGTTTGGTATCATACATTTAACTCCACTATAAGTGTGCCCGGGTTTGGTATCATACATTAAACACCACTATAAGTGTGTCCTGGTTTCGTATCATACAATTAACTCCAGTGTAAGTGTACCCTGGTTCGGTATCATACATTTAACACCACAATGAGTGTGCCCAGGTGTTGGTATCATACATTTAACTCCACTATAAGTGTACACGGGTTTGGTATCATACATTAAACACCACTATAAGTGTGCCCGAGTTTGGTATCATACATTTAACACCACTATAAGTGTGCCCGGGTTTGGTATCAAACACTGAACACCACAATAAGTGTACCCGGGTTTGTTATCATACATTAAACACCACTATAAGTGTACCCGGGTTTGGTATCATACATTTAACACCACTATAAGTGTACCCGGGTTTGGTATCATACATTTAACACCACTATAAGTGTTCCCGGGTTTGATATCATACATTGAACACCACAATAAGTTTGCCCGGGTTGAATATCATACATTTAGCACCACTATTACGGTGCCCGGGTTTGATATAATACATTTAACTCCACTATAAGTGTGCCCGTGTTTGGCATCATACATTAAACACCACTAAAAGTGTGCCCAGGTTTGAAATCATACATTAAACACCACTATGAGTGTGCCCGGGTTTGAGATCATACATTTAGCCCCACTATAAGTGTGCCCGGGTTTGGTATCATACATTTATCTCCGCTATAAGTGTGCCCGGGTAATGGTATCATACATTTAACACCACAATAAGTGTACCGGGTTTGGTATCATACATTTAACACCACTATAAGTGTCCCCGGGTTCGGTAGCATACATTTAACTCCACTATAAGTGTACCCGGGTTCGGTAGGATACATTTAACTCCACTATAAGTGTACCCGGGTTGGTATCATACATTAAACACCACTATAAGTGTGCCCGGGTTTGGTATCATACATTGAACACCACTATAAGTGTGACCGGGTTTGGTATCATACATTGAACACCACTATAAGTGTGACCGGGTTCGGTATCATACATTTAACTCCACTATAAGTGCACCCGGGTTTAGAATCATGCTTTAAACACCACCATAAGTGTGCCCGGGGTTTGGTATCAAACATTTAGCCCCACTGTAAGTGTGCCCGGGTTTGGTATCATACATTTTAATCCACATTAATGTACCCGTGTTTGGTTTCATACATTTAACACCACTATAAGTGTGCCCGTGTTTGGTATCATACTTTTTACTCCACTATAAGTGCACCCGGGTTTTGAATCATACATTTAACTCCACTATAAGTGTTCCCTGGTTTGGTTTCATACATTGAACACCACTATAAGTGTGACCTTGTTCGGTATCATACATTTAACACAACTATAAGTGTACCCGGGTTTGGTATCATACATTTTACACCACTATAAGTGTGCCCGGGTTTGGTTACCCGGGTTTGGTATCATCCATTTAGCCCCAAAATAAGTGTGCCCGGGTTTGATTTCATACATTTAACACCACTATAAGTCCGCCCGGTTTTGGTATCATACATTAAACACCACTATAAAAGAGCCCGGGTTTTTGTATCATACATTTAACTCCATTATACGTGTACGCGGGTTTGGTATCATACATTAAACACCACTATAATTGTGCCCGGGGTTTGGTATCATACATTTTTTCCGCTATAAGTGTACCCGGGTTTGGTATCATACATTAAACACCACTATAAGTGTGCCCGGGTTTGCTATCATACATTTAACACCAGTACAAGTGTGAACGGGTTTGGTATAATACATTTAACACCACTACACGCGTGAATACTTATTTCGTGATTTTTATGAGTAGTAAATTGACAATAATTAATGTACGCTTATGTCAATTATTGATTGAATCGCCAAAATATGTCCACTTTAATTTCATCTAATGTTTTGGATTATTATTCATTTTTAATATTAATATATCATCACACATAACGATCAACCTCTTCATTCCTGTGCTCTTCAAAGCTTGCAATCTTGGTCGGTTTTTAATGGAAGTAAAGCGAGGTAGGTTGTGTTTTCTTTAAAATATAGCATGTAGTCGAAGGTTGTCTCCCATAAAATATTTGCTAATACCAAACTAAACCGATTTTAGCACAATATTATACCAGTTCACGGTTACGATTTCACTGTTGCGAATTAAAGAAGGGAGATAATGAATTACACATCGCGTCGCACGTTATATTACGGGGTCAGTGGTAAAACCAGCGAACTGTGGACGTCTCTGTGCTCGCCGGCCGAAACAAAAGTCCCGAAAACAAAAAGACATTTCTTAAAAGTTTGGTTATTCTATTCATGGTAACTTTTAAAAGATGCTTACAACTAAGAATTCAAATTTAAAATGAGTGAGTTTTGTACGTGCCACGTCGCCTCGTGCAAGTTAGCATTTGTGTCGGTCTCGGTCTATATGTCGGCCTTAATCATGGAGTCGATGTCGGTCTATAGGTCGGCCTTTGTGTCAGTCTCGGTTTTATGTCGACCTTTTTGTCGGTCTCGGTCTTCATGTCGGCCTTGGTCATGGTGTCGGTCTCGGTCTATATGTCGGTATTGGCCTAAGGGACGGTCTCGGTCGAGTTGTTGGTATTTATCTTCGGTTGCTTTCGGTGGACCAGCTTCCATTAGGATGAATGAGAAGATCAAAAGCAAAATCAAAAGCCGTTTCCTTGACGAAATATATACTAAACATATGTGACATAAGTATTATATTTATCAATAAGCAAACGTGTTGCATGATCGGATCCCTTTTGTTTTTAGGAATATCTTGGATTACTATGCTCAGTTAAACAGGAAATCCTTAAGTACAACACCTTATTATACCATGATAGGCCGCATTATATCGATACTGGTGAGCATTTTGAACGAATGTATAAAATCCCATTGTATTTATATTTGAAGCAAACGACAACACTTAGTATTTCGATTCAACAAACCCTACATTAAAACGCCAGTTTAGATATTTCTTTAAGTAGAGGTTAAATATTCTGAAAGAGCATGCAACTAAGCTTATTATTTACCCGTAAATATGTATTAAGCTTTTCACATATTGTTGGTAAATACTTGGAAATCTGTTTTACTAAATGTTCACGAGTTATAGAATATTGGTCCTAAGTCCAAGGCCAGTACAATAACAATAAAAATCCAGTTAAAATTGAGACATGTGCAGTTCTATAACTGTGTTTACTACAGGATTTAAATTAGAACTTAACACATATCCCATACTCACCGATATCGAAATGTTTAAGGAATTAAGCTTAAGCTCATGGAAATGGCAGGTTTTGTAAGTTTAATGATAAGTAAAATTTTCAATATTGTTCTGGGAGTACTCAACAAGTCATTTGTAGTTCAAACAGTGTTGTTATATCTGAACTCCACTCCACCCGTGATGTTCTCAAATGTAACGTAATCATGCCGCTAATTGCACACAGGCTACGATATAAAGGTCAAAACTTAAACCTGCTTTTATAAGGTCTTGCGAATTGTGGAAAAAATAATTTTGTCAATTAGCTTAACTTTAAGCAAGGGAAGCAGATTTACCTCGCTTAATATGTCTTTAATGACCGATAGTGTTAATTTCAAAATCCTATATTCTTGAATAAGCATTTACTTACACCGTCAGTACATGTCTTATGTATGTTGTTTGGATATGTTCTAATGTATTTGCAAATAAATTGACTTGGCTCGACTTGGCTTGACTTGACTTGACTTAAGTATATACAAACCCATATCGCTATTTTACTGATTGTCATTTTCATGTTTCGATATAAATATCATGGTACGTATGTAAATGTTATTTTTACGGAATACCGTCAGAGCCATCGTGGTTACAGATTAAAATCCAGAGGGCGACAATGAGAAAGTGCGATAGTACGATGGCGACAATGCGATAGTTCGATGGCGACAATGCGAGAGTACGATCGCGACAATGCGATAGTACGATGGCGACAATGCGACAATGCGATAGTACGATGGCGACAATGCGATAGTACGATGGCGACAATGCAACAACGCGATAGTACGATGGCGACAATGCGATAGTCGAATCGTACTGTCGCCATCGTATCAACCCCATGTCGCCATCGTACTATCGCATTGTCGCCATCGTACGATCGTTCTGTCGACATCGTAATGTCGCACTGTCGTCATCGTATAATCGCACTTTTGCATTGTGGCATTGTCGCCATCGTACTATCGCACTGTCGCCATCGTATTGTCGCACTGTCGTCATCGTATTATTGCATTGTCGCCATCGTACTATCGCGTTGCCGCATTGTCGCCCTCTGGATTTTAATGTGTAAACACGATGGCCCTAACGGAATTCAGTATATTATAAATGTAAACTTCTATTGGTGTTTGTTTACTTTGAGAAATCAAGACGTTATTGATTAGTTTAACTGTGATCAATGTTATGATGTTTCTAAATGCATTAACCGACACATTCAATGTTCACATACCAGACACTATTACTACATGTAAGCCTCTCTCTGTGAAAAGGGGGCTTACTAACTGTGCGTAAAGTGTCGCCCGGATGAGCCTGTGCAGTCCGCACAGACTAAACAGGGTAAACGCTTTCCGCTTTTATGGTATTTTTCGTTTAAAGGAAGACTGTTCTTGACGAAAATCCAGTTAACACATTCAATGTTCACATACCAGACACCATTACTACACGTAAGCCTCTCTCTGTGAAAAGGGGGTTTACAAATATGCGAAAAGTGTCGTCCCTGATGCAGTCAACACAGGCTTATCTGGGACGAAACTATACCACATGCATAAAACCATATTTTAACCTAGCGCGACTCATTTTCATTTCTGTAAAGTGTGTCCTTATATTCGGGTATATTCTCTCTGGAAACGGGCGCGGGTTTGGTATCATACATTTAACTCCACTATAAGTGTGCCCGGGGTTTGGTATCATACATTTAACACCACTATAAGTGTACCCGGTTTTGGTATCATACATTTAACACCACTATAAGTGTACCCGGTTTTGGTATCATACATTAAACACCACTATAAGTGTGTCCGGGTTTGGTATCATACATTTAACACCACTATAAGTGTGCCCGGGTTTGGTATCATACATTTAACTCCATTATAAGTGTACCCGGGTTTGGTATCATAAATTTCACAGCACTATAAGTGTGCCCGGGTTTGGTATCATACATTTTACACTACTATAAGTGTACCCGGGTTTGGTATAATACATTTAACACCACTATTAGTGTGCCCGGGTTTGGTATCATACATTTAACTCTACTATAAGTGTACCCGGATTTGGTATCATACATTAAACACCACTATAAGTGTGCCCGGGTTTGGTATCATTCATTTCATTCTACTATAAGTGTACCCGGGTTCGGTATCATACACTAAACTCCACTATAAGTGTGCAAGGGTTTGGTATCATACATCAAACACCACTATAAGTGAGGCAGGGTTTGATATCATACATTGATCACCACCATAAGTGAATCCGAGATTTGTATCATACATTTAACACCACTATACGTGTGCCCGGGTTTGGTATCATACTTTAAACTCCACTATAAGTGTGCCCGAGTTTGGTATCATACATTTAACACAACTATAAGTGTGCCCGGGTTTGGAATCATACATTTAACTCCTCTATAAGTGTACCCGGGTTTTGATGTCATACATTAAAAACCACTATAAGTGTGCCAGGGTTTGATATCATACATTTAGCCCCACTATAGGTGATCCCGGGTTTGGTATCATACATAAAACTCCACTATAAGTGTGTCCTAGTTTGGTATCATACATTTAACACCCCTGTTAGTGTGCCCGGGTTTGGTGTCATACATTTAAAACCACTTTACGTGTGCCCGGGTTTGGAATCATACATTGAACACCACTATAAGGGTGACCGGGTTCGGTATCATACATTGAACACCACTATAAGTGTACCCGGGTTTGGTATCATACATTAAACAGCACTATAAGTGTACCCGGGTTGGTATCATACATTAAACACTACTATAAGTATGCCCGGGTTTGGTATCATACATTTAACACCACTATAAGTGTGCCCGGGTTTGGAATCATACATTTAACACCACTATAAGTGTGCCCGCGTTTGGTATCATTAATTTAAAATTACTATAAGTGTTCCCGGGTTTGGTATCATTCATTTAACACCACCATAAGTGTGCCCGGGTTTGGTATCATACATTTTACTCCACAATAAGTGAGCCCGGGTTTGGTATCATACATTTTACTCCACTTTAAGTGTAGCCGGGTTTGGTATCATACATTTAACACCACTATAAGTGTACCCGGGTTTGGTATCATAAATTTAACTCCACCATAAGTGTGCCCGGGTTTGGTATTATACATTTAACTCCACTATAAGTGTGCTCGGGTTTGGTATCATACATTAAACACCACTATAAGTGTGTCCGGGTTTCGTATAATACAATTAACTCCAGTGTAAGTGTACCCGGGTTCGGTATCATACATTCAACACCACAATGAGTGTGCCCAGGTTTTGGTATCATACATTTAACTCCACTATAAGTGTACACGGGTTTGGTATCATACATTAAACACCACTATAAGTGTGCCCGAGTTTGGTATCATACATTTAACACCACTTTAAGTGTTCCCTGGTTCGGAATCATACATTTAACACCACTATAAGTGTGCCCGGGTTCGGTATCAAACACTGAACACCACAATAAGTGTACCCGGATTTGGTATCATACATTAAACACCACTATAAGTGTACCCGGGTTTGGTATCATACATTTAACACCACTATAAGTGGACCCGGGTTTGGTATCATACATTTAACACCACTATAAGTGTTCCCGGGTTTGGTATCATACATTGAACACCACAATACGTTTGCCCGGGTTGAATATCATACATTTAGCACCACTTTTTCTGTGCCCGGGTTTGGTATCATATATTTAACTCCACTATAAGTGTGCCCGTGTTTGGTTTCATACATTAAACACCACTAAAAGGGTGCCCGGGTTTGAAATCATACATTAAACACCACTATAATTGTGCCCGGGTTTGAGATCATACATTTAGCCCCACTATAAGTGTGCCCGGGTTTGGTATCATACATTTATTTCCGCTATAAGTGTTCCCGGGTTATGGTATCATGCATTTAACACCACAATAAGTGTACCCGGGTTTGGTATCATAGATTTTACACCACTATAAGTGTACCCGGGTTCGGTATCATACATTTAACTCCACTATAAGTGTACCCGGGTTTGGTATCATACATTTCACATCACTATAAGTGTACCCGGGTTTGGTATCATACATTAAACACCACTATAAGTGTGCCCGGGTTCGGTATCATACATTGAACACCACTATAAGTGTGACTGGGTTCGGTATCATACTTTTAACTCCACTATAAGTGCACCCGGGTTTGGTTTCATGCATTAAACACCACTATAAGTTTGCCCGGGGTTTGGTATCATACATTTAGCCCCACTATAAGTGTGCCCGGGTTTGGTATCATACATTTTAATCCACATTAATGAACCCGTGTTTGGTTTCATACATTTAACACCACCATAAGTGTGCCCGTGTTTGGTATCATACTTTTTACTCCACTATAAGTGCACCCGGGTTTGGAATCATACCCACTATAAGTGTGCCCTGGTTTGGTATCATACATTGAACACCACTATAAGTGTGACCTGGTTCGGTATCATACATTTAACTCAACTATAAGTGTACCCGGGTTTGGTATCATACATTTAACTCCACTATAAGTGTACCCGGGTTTGGTATCATACATTTAAAACCACTATAAGTGTGTCCGGGTTAAGTATCATAAACAACACCACTATAAGTGTATCCGGGTTTGGTATCATACATAAAACACCACTATTAGTGCATCCGGGTTTGGTATCATACATTTAACACCACTATAACTGTGCCCGGGTTTTGGTATCATACATTTAGCCCCACTATAAGTGTACCCGGGTTTGGTATCATACATTTTACACCACTATAAGTGTGCCCGGGTTTGGTTACCCGGGTTTGGTATCATCTATTTAGCCCCACAATAAGTGTGCCTGGGTTTGATATCATACATTTAACACCACTATAAGTCCGCCCGGTTTAGGTATCATACATTAAACACCACTATAAGTGAGCCCGGGTTTTTGTTTCATACATTTAACTCCATTATACGTGTACGCGGGTTTGGTATCATACATTTAACACCACTATAATTGTGCCCGGGTTTTGGTATCATACATTTATATCCGGTATAAGTGTACCCGGGTTTGGTATCATACATTACACACCACTATAAGTGTGCCCGGGTTTGCTAGCATACATTTAACACCAGTACAAGTGTGAACGGCTTTGGTATAATACATTTAACACCACTACACGCGTGAATACTTATTTCGTTATTTTTATGAGTAGTAAATTGACAATAATTAATGTACGCTTATGTCAATTATTGACTGAATCGCCCAAAAATGTCCACTTTAATTTCATCTAATGTTTTGGATTATTATTCATTTTTAATAATAATATATCATCACACATAACGATGAACCTCTTCATTCCTGTGCTCTTCAAAGCTTGCAATCTTGGTCGGTTTTTAATGGAAGTAAAGCGAGGTAGGTTGTGTTTTCTTTAAAATATAGCATGTAGTCGAAGGTTGTCTCCCATAAAATATTTGCTAATACCAAACTAAACCGATTTTAGCACAATATTATACCAGTTCACGGTTACGATTTCACTGTTGCGAATTAAAAAAGGGAGATAATGAATTACACATCGCGTCGCACGTTATATTACGGGGTCAGTGGTAAAACCAGCGAACTGTGGACGTCTCTGTGCTCGCCGGCCGAAACAAAAGTCCCGAAAACAAAAAGACATTTCTTAAAAGTTTGGTTATTCTATTCATGGTAACTTTTAAAAGATGCTTACAACTAAGAATTCAAATTTAAAATGAGTGAGTTTTGTACGTGCCACGTCGTCTCGTGCAAGTTAGCATTTGTGTCGGTCTCGGTCTATATGTCGGCCTTGATCATGGAGTCGATGTCGGTCTATAGGTCGGCCTTTGTGTCAGTCTCGGTCTTTATGTCGACCTTTTTGTCGGTCTCGGTCTTCATGTAGGCCTTGGTCATGGTGTCGGTCTAGGTCTATATGTCGGTATTGGCCTAAGGGACGGTCTCGGTCGAGTTGTTGGTATTTATCTTCGGTCGCTTTCGGTGGACCAGCTTCCATCAGGATGAATGTGAAGATCAAAAGCAAAATCAAAAGCCGTTTTCTTGACGAAATATATACTAAACATATGTGACATAAGTATTATATTTATCAATAAGCAAACGTGTTGCATGATCGGATCCCTTCTGTTGTTAGAAATATCTTGGATTACTATGCTCAGTTAAACAGGAAATCCTTAAGTACAACACCTTATTATACCATGATAAGCCGCATTATATCGACACTGGTGAGCATTTTGAACGAATGTATAAAATCCCATTGTATTTATATTTGAAGCAAAAACAACACTTAGTATTTCGATTCAACAAACCCTACATTAAAACGCCAGTTTAGATATTACTTTAAATATTCTGAAAGAGCATGCAACTAAGCTTATTATTTACCCGTTGACGATGTATTTAGCTTTTCACATATTGTTGGTAAATACTTGGAAATCTGTTTTACTAAATGTTCACGAGTTATAGAATATTGGTCCACATTGTTTAATCATATTTCATTTGCAATTGTGAGATACAGTATTTACCAATTACAATTCTTAACGGATACTAATTATTTCATCATCATCATCATCATCAGGGTTATTATTTAAAACACATGGAATCCAGAGTTATAATTCTTAAGCATCGCACATTCCCATAATGAGATCTAGCTACCTGTTAAGTTTCAAGAAAGATACATTTTTTAGGTTTCGAGATGTGCTTTGGACAAAATTAAGGTACAAACATGCGCACAAAAAAAATCCATTAATGAGATCTGCCTTCTTACTAAGTTTCAAGTTGATATCTCTTAAAGTTTTTATGATATGCTACGGACAAAACAAAATATTACAAAACATAACAAAGGGCAATAGCAATAAATATAGAGAAGCAAGAATTTTCGCAATACACACTATCTCAATTAGAAATACCCACCTACGAAGTTTAAAGTTTTATTAGTTTATGAGATATGCTCCTGACAGAATTACAGTGCACACATTTAACAAAGGACAATACCTCTAGAGGTATTGCAGCAATAATTATGGTTCTTGTGCACTGCATACATCATCATTCAGATGTACCCACCTATGAAGTATAAAGTTTACACCTCTCTAAGTTGTCTGGATATTTCCCAGACGAAATTCAAGAACAAAATTAACAACGAGCGTTAACTCTAAAAATGGGTGTGGGGAGAGTTAGGATGTGTGTGCATTGCTCATCCCGTTATTGATCTACCAACTTATTATGTTTTAAATTGATGCATCTTTTTTTTAGATAAGTACCTTTGCACAATGTTATTACACAAATAATAAAATTATAACTACTCTTAACGTAATTTTAATACACACCATCAAAGGGCAACTACTCTTAACATAGGGGAGCCAAAGTTATTTTTATGCACTGCAAACACCATCAATGACATTAACCTACCTATGGCGTTTCAAGGTGATACTTCTTTTAGTATTGGAGTTATACTCCGGACAAGAACACACGGCGACGACCAAAGACGAGCAAGTATACATCCCCTTATAACATTTTGGATGAACAATGTTTCATAGCCACTGCTCTTTTAATGAAAGTTTCATTAGTAAATAAATTAATAAATGTTTTTTTTTGTGTAGAATTCGTTGCTTTAGTGCATCTTGTCGACCGAAATGCAATACTTAAATCACATTAAACGCATTGAGAGCGTGTGAACATCACAGTTTGGGTAACTTTGTTTTTGAATCATATTCTTCATGAGGTTATTGGTGGTTCCTTTAGAAAAAGCAGATGTGTGCATTTACTACATGTACACGTTTACTTTGCAAATTCTGTCCACTGCATCTAATGGATGGTGAGTGTCTGTAAATATTTCATGAAAATATGTTGAATCGAAAATTACACTGATAATATTTATTTATCAAAGAAGACCAAGTATGTTTTTTTTAATTATTGAGCTAAACTAGACAATAATTTCAGAAATAGATCAACACAGCACATCCAAATATTGGGAATTTCGACAGGAACAGATTATTCGAAACCTGAAAAAACAACAACAGATAATCAAACAGCCACATTTATCTCTTTAAAACCTAACAAAAGTATTTTACGCACTGTTAGAAGAACAACACACATATATTTAATTGTGTTATTTAATAGTATAATTACTAGTTTGCAATTCATCAATGGTAGCAAAGGTATATGACTGTGTGTCTTACTGTAATTGTATATTTTAGATTTTATTATTATAATATTGTTCAGAATGATAAAATTTTCCCATCAAGTCAGCACGCTTTCGGAGGTCTGATAATGCAATATAGTCTTTATAAAGTGTATTTGGCATTTTATATAGGTATAAAAAAGGCACTTTTTCAAAACCAATGTTTCTTTTTCTCATTTTTGTTTGTTGTAGCCGACCAAATAAAACTTTCTGTCCCCCGATTCTAAGTATGGTAAAACTCAAATGGCAACCTCATGTGACGGAGGAGGGGCGTGACCAGGTTACACCCCATAGTGTCCAGAACCTCCAAGTTCCATTCGAGGATAAAGTCGATAGCGTTAGTTCAGGGAATATCACGATTGAAGGCTTGGAGGAGAGAAGCGCGCTAAAACCTAGAGGCACTCAGAACAGAACAAACAAAAACAGAAAAGAGCGAACCAAGTGGCCGGCAAGCTCACAGAAGAAGGAATGGCATGCGTATGAGGAAGAGGTACACATGGTGCTTGAGACTGCGCTTGCCGGGACGGTTGACCTAAAACTTGCAGCGATTGCAACATCATGCACAACATAGTTCTTAGCAGATTTGGTGCCCAGGAAAAGAGAGCGACAAGGACAACGCCGATTCTTAATCGACGCCAGAACAAGATCAACCAACTCATGGGGAACATACGGCGCCCCACAGCAAGATATGAGGACTTTTCAGAAGAAGAGGGACCAGCTTTCACCGGGTAAGGAAAGTATCTGCGCGAGCAGATAGCTTCTCTTAGAAGAGCAGACAAGAACAGAATGAACAGTTAGGAGAGGTTAAGGAAGCTGGCCAACTTCACAGCTAACCCCTACTTGTTCACGAAGAAGCTCATTGGAGACAAGAGATCAGGCAGGCTAGATTGTCCAAGACAGAAAGTTGGAAAACACCTACGGAATGTTTACTTTGACGAAAACAGGACCTGGGCAACCCCGAAACGCTTATGTCTCCGGAACCACCAACATATGTTTTCGACGACGCCGAGCCAAAGCAGCAGGAAGTCAGAGACGTCATCAGAAAGGCAAGAACAGGATTAGCACCGGGTCCGAACGGAATCCCGTACAAAGTATATAAAATTTGCCCGAGACTTTTGGAGACTTATCAAGACGGTGTGGATGAAGAGACTGCTACCAGACTGCTGGTTACTTTAAGAGGGCTGCTTCATACCAAAAGAGGAGGACTCCAAGACTTTAAAACAGTTCCGGACGAAATCACTTCTGAATATTGACGGAAAGGTGTTCTTGTCCATCCAAGCAACGCGGCTCACGAAGTTTATGTTGCCAAACAATATTATGGACACTGCCGTGCAAAAGGGAAGAGTGCCAGGGGTCTCAGGATGTCTTCAACACACCAGCGTGCTAACTCAGCTCATAAAGGAGGCCCATGCAACCAAAGGAGATCTGACGGTCTTGCGGTTGAACTTAGCCAATGCATATGGAACAGTCCCTCACAAGCAAGACTTTACACCGAAGAAATATTCTGTACCTGAGAAGGTTAAAAAAAATGCTGAAACACTATGTTGACAACTTCAAGATGCGCTTCACAGTGTCTGACTATACTACGTCATGGTAACGCATCGAGGTAGGGATTGTTACCGGTTGTACCATCTCTGTCATGAGATGAGTCGAGGTCCAATAACTATCTCAGGTATACGCCAGCCACCAACAAGATACTTCATGGATGACATGACAATAACAGCTTAGTCCGTTCCGGAAGGAAGATGGATGTAAGAAGACTTTGAACGACTGAGCTCATGGTCAATGATGAACTTCAAGCCAGCCAAGTCCAGGGGCTTAGTCGTGAAGAAAGGAAAGGTGCAGGACCGATTTTGCTTCAGAATCAACGGAGAACTTATCCCGACAGTGACTGAGCATCTAGTAAAAAGCCTTGGCAAGTGGCTCAGAAGCTCTCTAAGCAAAACGGAAAGTGTGATAGAGATGCGGCAGCAGGTAGATGACTGGATGCAAGCCGTGGACAAGAACGGTTTACAGGAAAGTACAAGGCTTGGATGTTCCAACATACCGAAGTTATTGAGAAACAACTAAGCGGCTGCATCAGAAGATGGCTCGGAGTTCCAAGAGCTTATCAAGTATCGGCCTGTACAGCTCTGGCAGCAAGCTACAGCTTCCACTTACTTCTCTTACAGAGGAGTTTAAGGTCACCAAAGTCAGGCAACTCATGATGCTGCGAGTCAGTGCAGACGAAAAAGTCAGTGGAGCCCGGGTGGAAGTCAACACAGGGCGAAAGTGGAGAGCAGACAAGGCAGTCAATGACGCAGAATCAAGGCTCAGATACAGCGACATCGTGGGGACAACTACATCTGGTTGAAATTCGGATGTGTCACTAGAACCAGTTTGAGGGCTGCATCACCAGCAGAGAAAAGTGGGATGGTCCAGGGTTAAGTTTGGTTGATAGAGGAGGAGACCAGACAAGCGGCAGCCGTTTCAATGAAAAAAAACAGGACAGTTGGTTGAAATAGAAAGGGGTACAACCAAGGAGTGTGTCTTGGAGTAACATGTGGAGAATGGACCACCATAGAATTGGATTTCTACTACGCTCTGTTTACGACATTTTGCCTACAACAACCAACCTCCGGACCTGACAATTAACTGAGGATCCCATCTGCAGGTTATGTGGCAAGCCAGCCAACCTAGAGCACATCCTCTCGTCTTGCAAAACAGCACTTACAGGCGGGAGATACCGATGGCGGCACAAAAAGATCCTCAGCTAGATTTCAGGCATCCTATCTTCAGCGAGAGACTGGGAACTTATTTGAGCTGAGATTCCCACCAGACGTCGCAACCACCACCTTACGACCTGACATGATATTGCTGTCAAGAGCAACAAAGAAGCTAGTCCTTCTAGAACTGACAGTGCCATAGGAAGAACGAGCCGAGGAAGCACACGAGAGAAAGAAGACCAAATACCAGCCGCTACTTGATGAGTGTTGACAAATAGGATGGAAGTCCTGGAACCTCCCTGTTGAGGTAGGCAGTCGGGGCTTCGCCGGGCAGCCACTCTTGAAGGCCTATCGATTACTCGACATCACTGGAATGGCAAGGAGACGGGCGATAGCAGATGTCTGCATGAAAGCAAAATCAGCCTCAAAATGGTTATGGCAGATGAAAGAACAGCAGTGGATAGCTAATTAGTCTCTGATCGAGGTTTGATCACCCTCGGCCTGCGCACCACCGGACGATGTTGTTGATAGCGCTGAAACATCTTATGAAGGAGGACTACACCTGGTGAAGATTTTTGAACTGCTGAGGAATGAAAACTTGTATACTAAATAAATGTGTAAAATCACGTTTGCGAAATAACGGCGTTAATGTGACAAACGTGTGTGCGTAGATTGTGTCGATAAAGTGATACACATATATTTGACATATGCACTTTATAATTGAACAATCAGATTGAACATTTTGCTTATTGTATCTGTTTCATGATCAGAATACTTTGATCATTCACATTACTTTGTAATGGCAAAACCATGTAAAATCTTTGGTAACGTAAATGAGACCGACAGGGAACGTACAAATGAGCGTTCTGATCCTGGTCTTTTTTATGTTCTATACTTGTATTTTTCTTCAAACTTGTCTGAGTATTTTCCTCAAACTTTTAAGTGTCAATCTATTTATCATTCAATCGATCTGTTTATGTTTTTTATAAATCTTTGTTATACGCGTATAAAATTCTAAACGTCTTAGAAAAAATACATGTTAAATAATTCGTCTTACAACTTATTTGGCGATATAAAAAAGGTTAAAACAGTTTTCTGACCAATTCGTTTGATACCTTATCCTGGTGGTATGTACGCATCCAGACACTTGTTCCGAATTTTAAACATCTCATTCGTCTGAAATTAAAAATGGTCAATAATGACTCAGCAGTAAAAAGGATATTTCAAAACGGAAATGAACCTAACATTGGTCGTCTGCATTAATTCAGAAATTTGAAGTTCTCAGAGACAAGAATATCACCATAAGTGTACATTACTTTGTCCCCACAACCATGCTTGCTGTGAGAAACTGCACCTTTTCACGTGAAATACATATAAGTATAATATGACCATTCAAATGAATTGCTGTGTTGATATTTTTTTTATGTAAATAGTGGATTTTGTTTATAACAATACATTTTTGGTAACAGGAAACAGACAAATTTCTTTATTTTTGAAACTACGTCAGATTTATTTTATTCATAAATTTGTAAACAAGTCCCGTTATTTATATACTCATTAATTTGTATAACATATGTTTACTACGGGTGAAACATCATGGTTATAATGAAGCATGAAAACCTATTGAACTTACAAGTGTGTAGATGGCGTCCAAAATTTTGTTCATCTCCTTTAGTTGTTTTTCTATATTTTGCGTCAGCTGTTCGTGCCCGTAACTACCTCCTCTTTGCGGCGGGGTCGGCCTCGTCGGTGGTGGTCTGGGCGCTCCTGCGTCCATCACAATACATGCTATGATCAACAACAAGAACACGCCCTGTATACTAAGAAATACCATTATATGTTGAAATCACAGAATTCAAGTTTGAATGCACTTTCGACTATCTGAACTGTTTAACAGCGTAGGTTTGTTTCATCGACGTATTTTATAGCATTTTGCTGTAACACATGTCGTTTTCTGTGTATTTTTGGTTATATAGGAAGTGACAAACGTGTTACTAATCGGATCGTGCATGGCTAAACAAATCTGGGATTTAATGCGCAGTTGATTAGGAGCTCGCATAAGCTCGCTGCATCAAGCGCACCTAAATATGCAGTAGAATATAACGCATAGTTTCCTGATAGTGTGTTGCAATGCTTAACGATTGGATAATTAAGAGAGAGTCTCTTATAAAGTAAACAAAATATGTGTCCATATGACACATATTGTCCCTTATTCCACTTTATGTCTCAGAACTCCACGTGTGTAAAAAAACTCAACCTTGATTGGAAAGTCATGTAGGTATACTCAAACAACAAAAACCAGGTAAATAGCTTAAAGAGTTTTGCAACAATTCTGGAAAAGTGTTAGGTTAGAAAAATGTGTTAAGTCCAAGGCCAGTAACTTCGTCAAAAATCAATTGACCGGCAGTAAACTCGAACCTGATCTGTAGGTCATTTAGGTAGACTCACACACTAAAAAAAAGGTTGGTATTTGAAAGCGCATCGGAACAAAATACCGGATGATATTATTAAAAAAGAAAATTCCTAAGTCCAAGGCCAGTACAATTACAATAAAGAGCCAGTAAATATTAAGATAGATGAAGTTCGATAACTGCGTCTACTACAGGAGTTTAATTAGAACTTCACAAATTACACATACTCACCGATATCGAAATATTCAAGGAACTAAGCTTTAGCTCATGAAAATGGACTTTTTGTAAGTACTCAACATGTCACCTATACTTTAAAAAGTATTGTAATGTCCGCACTCCACTTCACCCGTGATGGTCTCAAATTGAGCATAATCATGTCGCTAATTGTGCGTAAATTATAGTCCCAAATTTTGCCTGTGCAGTTCGCAATGGCTAATCAGGAACGAAGCTTTCCGCTTTAATGGAATTTTTCGTTTGAAGGAAGACTATTCTTGACGAAAATCCAGTTAGGGTGGAAAGTGTCGTCCTTGATTAGCCTGAGCGGACTGCACAGGCTAATCTGGGACGACACTTTACGCACATGCATTAAACCTCCTTTTTTAGAGAGAGGCTCATATAAAGTTCGAAACGTAGACCTGCTTTAATAAGCTATCGTGATTTGTGGATAGATTAATTTTTGTCGATAAGCATAACAGTAAACAAGTGACGCAGAGCTACCTCAGTTAATAGGTATTTATTTACCGATAGAGTTTATTTAAAAATCCTATAGTATACACACATCGATCTCGTTATTTAACACATGTAGTTATACATTTTAAACTTCTATTGGTGTTCGTTTACCTTAACCAATAAAGACATAATTGATTATTTAAACTTGTATAATAAATCATAGTCATAAAGTATATAGATGAAATCAACTTAATTAATTCGCTGTATTAGTTTATGTAATCCATTTTATGATGTTTCTAAATACATACACCGACACATTCAAAGTTTAATTTCCAGAGACCATTTATACATAAGTCGCGCATTGAGAAAAGGGAGTTAAATGCATGTGCGTAAAGATTCATCCCAGATAAGCTGTCCGCACAGGCTAATTAGGGACGACTCTTTTAGCGTTTAATGTATTTTTTATTTAAAGGAAGACTCTTCTTGACAAAAATTCAGCTTAGTCGAAAAGTGTCGTCCTTGAATAGCTTTGCAGACTTCACAGGCTAATATGGGAAGACACTTTACGCACATACATTAAACCCCCTTTTCTCAGAGCGTGTCTCATTTAATGTCTGTAAGATGTGTCCATATATTCGCATGTGATTCTTTCTGAAAACGGGCCCGGGTTTGGTATCACACATTTAACACCACTATAAGTGTGAATACTTATTTTTTACAGTTTATGAGTGGTGAAATGACAATAGTTAACGTATGCTTATGTCAATTATTGATTAAATCGGTCTCGCCCGAAAATGTGCGCGTAAATTTCCTCTTGTTTTTTTACAATTATTATTCGTGTTTTATACTAATAATTCAACCGCATATAACGATGAATGTCTTCTTTCATGTGCTCTTCAAAGCTTCCATCTTGACCGGTATTAAATACATGTAAAGCGAGGTAACGTGAGCGGTATTTAATAAGAGACAAGCGAGGTAAATGAGCGGTATTATATAAAAACAAAGCGAGGTAACTTGAGCGTTATTTAATAAAAGTAAAGTGAGGTAACTTGCCGGTATTTAATAAAAGCAAAGCGAGGTAACTTGAGCGGTTTTTAGTAAAAGCTTAGCGCGGTAACTTGAGCGGTATTTAATGAAAGTAAAGCGAGGTAACTTGACCGGTATTTAATACAAGTTAAGCGAGGTAAGTTGTGTTCACTTTAATATAGCTTGTAGTCGAATGTTGTTTCCCATTCAATATTTTATAATACCAAACTTAGCCGATTGTAGCACATTCTTATACTAGTTAAGGTCTTGTTTTCATTTTTGCGCATTAAAGGAAGGGGATATTAAATGACAAATCCCTAGTTACCGGGCCACAGCACAAACCAGCGTACTCTTGACGTTTCTGCGCACGCCGGTCGTAATAAAAGCCTCGAAGACAAGAAGATAATTCATAAAATACGCGAAGTTTGCTTAATCCATTCGTGGTAACGTCTCAATGTTGATTAAAACTTATAATGCATATTTTGAATGAGTGAAAACGAAAGTTATGTTAAGTGAAAAAAATAAAAACAAAATATGGCGAACAAACTGTTAGATTAAATGGATGGAACACTACTCAGTTAAAGGGACTTGTTCACAGTTCATCCAAACAAGAATTTTTCATTTTTTTTGTCATAGATTCAAGAATTAAAAGAACAATGTACATCAGTGTGCGAAATAACACCAATGTCGCAGACTTATACTGAAAAAACGCTTTCGTTTACGAAAAATCATCGTTTGAAACTGATAAAATTATAAAGCGTTTCAGACGCGAAACGATCAAAAATTTCGATTTCTTGTGTTATCGTTATATTATGTAACAACACTTGAATAATTATACAAAGTATACAATAAATGGTAAGCCATGTGAAGATGGATGGTTAGGTCCGCACATAATGTATTCGTAAAGAGTCAACGACGACCCGAACATAAACTCTGAATTACACACATACGCACGTGAAGACGTATGGCTGAGTGGTTTCGGAATTTGGCTTTTACTCCGTGGGTCAGTGGTTCGAGCCCTGGTGCGGTTAACGTTTGTTTCTTTCTTTTGTTACTTTTATTATTGTTTTTATTTTGTAGCTCTTTAGTTCTGGTATTTATTTTAATCAATTTAAAGCTTTTAATGACAAACTTCAAAACATGCCAAAATATGTGAACAAGTCCCTTTAATGATATGTTTGTATTGTGTGCTGTAATTTGGGCCAGCGGTCAATATTACAATAACATTTAACTATTGTCCTATCATAAACTAGTGCAAATGCTTGGCAATATAAAGATAATATAACAAATTGTTTGACGTGAATTGTTAACGGATAAGTTTCTTTTGTACAATAGTGACGTATTAGCTGTGTTTTTTAAAAACATGTATCGATATAGGTCAATTTCGAGCTTCAACAGAAACTCCAAGCATTTCTTTAATAAAAATAAACTCATCGCCAAACAAACAGAAATACAGCAAAAAGTATTTAGTTTTGTCATATATATACGACAACATGTAATGACGTCAAATCGCGCATGCGCGCTGGCTTACCTCGAGCGACTCGAACCTGTTGTTATTCCCAGCAAAACCACCGTAAATACACTACTTACAGACTCCGTTGTCACGGTACCACCCCTTAAAATGCGACAAGGACCGGGTTCTTCTGGCTGATTACAGACTTCTCACTCGAGCTCGCATTCCTTCTGCGCCAGGAAGTTGTTCCGGTTTCTCATGCAACCGCCGTAGACTTACACTTTGCACATGCCGTTCACGTGGTACCAGTTCCGGAAGTAGACTATACACAAGCCGGTTTTACGGCTTCCGGCTTAAGACTGTACACTTAACGAAATTGTAGAAAATTGAATTAACATACAATCTTATAAGCTATCTGTTTACTTAGTTTTTACCAGCCTACTAATACTACTACTTGTACTTCTACTTCTAGGTAGTAGTTGTCATTTTACTACTCATAAATTGCACAATAAGCATGCACACGTAGTGTAATATGTTTGATATTGTACTAATGTACTACTAATAATGTACTATTTAACCTTAAAGAATAACTGGTAAACAAACGTGCAATGGTTTAGTATACTTTCTTACCTTTCATAACTTATGTACATGAACTCTCTTCCAAAACAAAATTATTGCCGCATTTGTTCATGTGAACATGCATACATGATGCATATTTAATATGAAGAAGTGAAACTCCAGAAGCTGCAGCAGTATTGCAGTTTTATCATACACACCTCTGTGGTCCTTTATTTATGGCAAGGAACCAATTGCCAAAACAGTACAGTACGGCACAAAACGAAACAACATATACACATAGTAGAATAAAGCTGGGTTCACCGCCTTGGAACGGTCAATGCTTAGCATTGGGGAATTAAATATGTTTATGTTCCCTGTCTGTTGGTTTGTTTGTTTGTTGGTTAGTTTGTTTGCGTCAAACTTTAACCTTTGCCATAACTTTTGCAATATTAAAGATAGCAACCGGCATGCATGCGTATCTGCACATTTTGAGAGGTGGAAGGTCATACTCCAAGAGCAAATGTCAAATATATGGGTCAAAATCGCTCATTCAATATACACTTTAACTTCTTAACAACTTCTTTCACATACTTCATATCTCATATGCATATGCATGTGTATCTCATGGAGTTGCATATTTTGAGTGGTTAAAGGTCGTGGTCAAGGTCATCCTTCAAGGTCAAATGTCAAATATATGGGTCAATATCGCTCAAAAGGGGACATAGTGTTTCACAAACACATCTTGTTTTTACATATTATGCACGTGTTGTGTTATGTTTATTTTTTTTACAAATGGTTTAATACGATATGATTCATCTCCTGTATATGCTTGAGTAAACAATAAACATACAAACTAATCAATCACTGGAGCTGCATACAAATATTCATCACATATATATAAAAACGTTTCGATTTTTGTCATTGGTGGTTAGACGTCGTTTCGTTTTTTTAAGAAGAGGACGAATAAGTCTTTTTTAAATGAATCCGCCCATTCGGTGAAATTAGATGTTAAATTATCATTTTATCTCATAATTCACAATATTTATGCTCTGTATTACTCTATTACAAAAAAACATCATACTTTGTTTGACTGAGGCTTTTTTATCTACTTTAATTTATTAATTTTCGTTGTTCAAATCAATAGGTTTTTAAAATAAGTTCAGTATTGTATTACATTATTATTGGTATGTTGACTAATTGATTGATTTGTATTGTCATTTACACTTGTGTCTTTTAAGTCTAACTTGCTGAAAATAGACCAAATTTCTGAAAAGCTTTAAAAAAAAGGAATTTATACCCCCGATACACCGACTCCGTTCGAAGTACGTTCTGAAAAATGTGACTAAACGGGCTCGAACTGTGTGAGAACTGTGATCGTAGAAGCAACGTGCTACGAACTGTCTTCGAACTTTGTGGACGGCCTGGAACGGGGTTGAACGGAAGAGGTGTTTCAGAACTTTGCGCCTACTCAAAATTTCTTTCGATCATCCCGTTCTACAATAAAACGTAGTAACAACGTACTGGAAACGGAATGGACGTACTGCGGAAGGATAGGTCGTACTAAGGTCGGGTAAGGAACGTGCCAGAACGTATTGCGATCTGACCGAAATTACCTGTACGATGCCACACCGACCGAGTCCGTTTCTAGTCCGTCCAATCCGTTCTCAGACAGACCGACCCCGTTTGCACTACGTCTCAAGTACGATCTTGTTTCGTGTAAATAAATAAAAACTAAAAGATACCTAAAAGACAACGTTTGCAACACGTTCTATAAGTTCTCAGTACGTTCTTAGTACGTTGTACTCGTTTCAAGGAGTTTGCAGTAGGTTCCAAGTACGTTATACTCGTTCATTGCAGATGTTACAACGTTCAAACCGTAAATACAATGCGTTCAGACAATGTGCATATATTTACTAAGAATGTAGTAGGACGGAGTGAGAACTGCCTTTGAACGAGTAACCACTGCATAACGAATAAAGAAGAACTGGATAAAGACGGACTGGCAACGGGATAGGACGGGACAGGAACGAGCTGCACGTAGTGAGAACTGTGTATGAACGTCATTCAATCATACTGTAGATTTTTTTCTAACCAAAACTACACGTTCAAGCAAGTTCACATCCCGTTCTGCATTTTCTTCAGAACGTGGTCGAACTGTCTAAGAACATGCTTGGTGTATGGGCTCCATAATAAACCATAATAAACTATGTTTCAGGTGGGTGTGTCTTTGCTTTCAATTCATTTGAACATAAATAAATACAAATGACTATTTTAATAGACTTTAATTAAGACTTATTATTTTCTTGGTAACTCACTCTTAGTATTAGACTACAATGATACATACAAACTACATGAGACATGAAAACATGGTAAGAAAAGCCGCTGTGAACCCATTATCAGTAATTAACCCTTTGCATGCTGGGAAATTTGTCGTCTGCTAAAATGTCGTCTGCTGAATTTCTAAAATTAGCATTTTCTTTGATTTTTTTTCTAAGACCACTATTTGAATAGCAAACAGTTTGGATCCTGATGAGACGCCACGTTCTGTGGCGTCTCATCTGGATCCAAACTGTTTGCAAAGGCCTTCAAAATCCGGTTCCAGCGCTCAAAGGGTTAATTAATTAAAAGGACTTGTTCACAGATTTTTGCATGTTTTGAAGTTTGTCATTAAATGCTTTATATAAATAAATGTACACATCGGAACTAAATAGCTTCAGTATAAAACAATAATAAAACAAGAGGCCCATGAGGGCCTGAATCGCTCTACTTGCTGGAATGTTTAAGAACATCGGGAAACAGTTTTAACAATTATTGTTTATGCCATTTTCATCAATTCAAAATATCAGTTCAATTACGATGATTTATGCCATATTAATTAAAATGATCTGATTTCAGTGCTTGATCACTGCTTGTGTTGCTTAGTATGAGCATATGCTTGTTTGGAGTGAAAGGTTGGCCACATCATGTCATAGTACATGTATACTAAAACCATGTATATATATATGTATCGCGGCACGTGTGGCGTGGGATTTGTCCTGCGGTGTCGACCTTGGAGATGTCAACGTAATTCTTTCGCATGTCACACTGTCCAATGATTGTGAACAAATCTACCAAGTAATTTTTAAATCTTACAATGAATGACATAGTTATTATGGCCCGGACAAGATTATTTTTTGGCCATTTTTGACCTTTGAACTCCAAGTGTGACCTTGACCTTGAAGATATCGACTAAATCCTTTCGCATGACACACCGTCTAATGATTGTGAACAAATGTACCGAGTAATTTTAAAATCTCACAATGAATGACAAAGTTAAGGCCTGGACAAGATCATTTATGGCCATTTTTGACCTTTGAACTCAAAGTGTGACCTTGACCTTGGAGATCTTGACGTAAATCTTTCGCATGAGTCCAATGATTGTGAAAAAATGTACCGAGTAATTTTAAAATCTCAAAATGAATGGCATAGTTATGGCCCGGACAAGATCATTTATGGCCATTTTTGACCTTTGAACTCACAGTGTGGCCTTGACGTTGCAGCTAATGATGTCATTCTCTCGCATTCGCATTTATCAAATTCAAGGGGAGATAATTCTGGACTTATAACTCCGATATTGCTCATTTTCAATTTTCTCATATTCAAGGGAAGTCATTATGGACTTATTGCTTCGTTATTGCACTTTTTAAAAAAGGGTTTGAGTCATCATTGATACAAATACACTGTGCAAGTTTGCCAAGAAATGGATGAAAATTATGGACTTTATCACATAAAAAACTGAATTTTCATTTTTTATCAAATACAAGGGGAGATAATTCTGGACTTATAACTCCGATATTGCTCATTTTCAATAGGGTTAGACTCATCATTCAGATAAAGACACTTTGCAAATTGGGAAATAATTGGATGAAAACTGTGGACTTAATTGTGTAAACAAGCCTTATTTCACAATTTTCTCAATTTCAAGGGGAGATAATTCTAGACTTTTTACTCTGATGTAACCCATTTTCAATAGGGTTTGCTTTCTCATTAATAAAAAGACACTAAAAAAGTTTGAAAAATCGGATGAAAACTGTGGACTTTATCGCGTAAACAAGAAAAAGTCTAACACACGCACGGACGGACGGACGGACGACGGAAACCGCGCCATGACATAACTTCTTCCGGCCTCCGGCCATTAGAGCTAATTAAAGAAAGAAAGAAAACAAGATATATTTTTGACCTTTGACCTTAAAGGATGACCTTGGCCTTGATATTTTACCACTCTAAATGTGCAGCTCCATGAGATACACATCCATGCCAAATTTCAAGTTGCTATCTTCAATATTGCAAAAGTTATGGCCAATGTTAAAGTTAAACACAAACAAACCAACAAACCAACAAAAAGACAGGGCAAAAACAATATGTCCCCCAGTATAGACTGTGGGACAAAAAAGGTAATTCACACCTGGGCTCGAAACACAGACCCATGGGTAAAAGTATACAATCCACGTAATGTCACAAAATATAACGATAACAACAGAACGTTCCACATTTTTCAATCGTTTCGCGTTTGCAATACATCATAATTTTCAGGGTTTTTAATCGGCATAAGATGCATATGATGGATATTTTAGACCAGGGCATATTGAGAGGATTGTATACTTTGTATTATTGTTGTTTTATACTGGAGCTCTTTAGTTCCGATGTGTAAATTTATAATTAAAGCATTTAATGACAAACTGTCGTTTCCATGCCGTTGTTCAGTATTACTGTTTCCTTGCAAAAAACATAACTACATCATCAATTTGCAGATCTGAATCATACTTTTATCAATTTTGTCAATAAATGAAAACGTGAACAGGTCCCTTTAACGCTGTTTAGGCATTATACATATATCTTCCGTTTTAGCGATATTCAAGTTAATCCCTCCACTTCCATCTGCCTCCACGCAATAGATGGAGTTGATAAAAACAGACTGCACGTCGGTTTATGATAATTATTGTGCTATATTAAATATGGCTGAGAATGTGACCAACATGTACAAATTAGGTAAACAATATGTCCCACGTTAAGGATTAGACCTGGCTAAAACATTCTATATAAATAGAAATAATTACAAATTCACATCGAATACTACAATAATATAAATAAAAGATTATTGTTTTTTTTTAATGAAATGATAAGAATGTAAAAGGTGCGTTTGTGTCAAATGATTGTGCTATCTAGCAAGATCTCTAATGCCCAGATGTTTAAGCATTTGTTCGGCATGGAAAGGACAGTTTTTATTATCAAATGATTTTCTAAGTACGCGTTCACGGACTATCCCAGACATATTCCCGTCATGCAGGTATGTTTGCTCGGATGGCGCAATGTGAACACGTTGCTGTTTAGCTCTGGATCTTTCGCTTTATTATGGTCAATATTGTGTCACTTATGGGGATTAGCTTGTCACGTTTATTATATTGTTAATTGAGATAAAACAAGACATGACAAGACAAGACACTTTATTGAGACTTGTACAGAGTACATTGTCTAAATACCTCAATAACATATGCATACATGATGTCATGTTTTCAACATTTTGTTTAACATTGTGTTATGGTTAGATATAGGTTTACAATACACAAAAAACTACATATATTATATATTTATACATTACTTCATTTTACTAAGTTGACGTCTAAATGCAAAGTTATAACATTTAAATCCTCCTTACACATAGGCGAAAGTCTCCCGACGTGAACATGCGTGTACTGGCGAATAAGACTTCAGCAAAATTCGTTTTCATTAGTATATGTAGGCTGCACATCGTTGGTGGTGTTCGTATGGATGCGTTTGTGAGCTTTTGCGTCCGTTGCAATTATTTCTGTTCGTCGGAAAATTTAAAACATGTTGAAAAATTGTTGGCGAATAAAAGTTTCGTCTATCGTTCGTTAAAATTCGTTTCAAAACGTTAGCCGATCGGAAAGTTTTCCATAGCGTTCGTCAACTGGCGTAAGAGGTTGCAGCTCTCAGCTAATGTGCATATCGTGATTTCTTGATTTGCATATCAAGCGAAACAGGAAGATCCGGAAACGAATCTTTACGATAGCTTGCGAACTTTTGTGAACTATAGCGAGGATTTGCGTATTGCAGCGAATTGAATCCGACGCATATAGGCGATTTATAACGATAAGTTAACGTTCAGAAAACGAACGGTATACGCTCGTATAAGAATCAATCCGAAGGGTAACTAGGATTAGCGAATCTATGCGAATTTATTCGAAAAAATAGCACTCCTAATTGTAGTAGTAGTTTGTGCAGACATATGCCTATATTTCATATATATAATGTTGAAGATATCATTATTTCTTCGTCAAAATGGAAGATATACAACGCCTGAAACTGCCGTATGTTGCTGCAATGGCCAATCAAGAAGTAGTCCAGCAACAACTAAACATACACCGGTTTCTCAAAGGCCGACTGAGGTGGAGTAGAGGAGCCAGAGCACGTAATATCTGGAGAAGACCATGACTGCATCCCGAGAGACGGCGCCAAGTTGGCATCTATGATCAGCTCATGGTTGAGCTCAGAAGAGAAGATCCTGAAACATTTAAGAAATTCCTCCGCATGCCTACTGAAATGTACGATGACATTTTTGGAAGGGTTCGTCAGCGCCTCGTGAAGCCACACACTCGGTACTGAGAGCCCTTGGATCCAGGGTTAAAGTTAGCTGCCACACTACGTCACCTGGTTTCTGGTGTCAAGTACTCAGACATGCAGTATTCCTGGCGGGTTGCTGAGAATACCCTCTCTTAAGTGGTCAGAGACGTGTGTTATGCTATATGTGAATACTAGGTTGATGAGGTTATGACAGCCCCCTCAAGACATGAAGAATGGAGACAACTGGCTTATGGTTTCCTCAAGAATTGGAACTTTCCAAATTGCGTTGCTGCTATTGATGGCAAGCACATGACTATCAGAAAGCCTGTCAGCTCTGGTTCCATATATTATAATTATAAGGGATTCTTCAGCATCATCTTACTGGCCATTGTCGACTCGGACTACAAGTTCGTATGGTGTGATCTGGGTGGTGAGTATTAGTCTACATATATTTAACTGCATTATTTTGTAATTACATAAATTATATACATGTAGTGATGTTTTCAATGTACAGTTGTATACTGACAATTTCTTATCCTTTTGTATTTTTAGGATACAGTTCAATTGGAGATGCCAAGATTTATAATGAATCAGAATTCCTGGAGATGGTGCAGGATGGTTCCATTGGATTTCAAGACCCACAGCCCTTTCCAAATGACACCGTCGTCACGCCCTATTTCTTGTTTGGAGGTGACGCTTTTAGCCTTAGCGAGAACATGCAGAAACCCTATGGACATAGAGTCCTGACAAGAGACGAAAGAATCCTGAACTACCGGTTAGCCAGGGCTAGGAGAATATCAGAAAATGCATTTGGGATTTTGGCCAACCGATTCCAGGTACAGTAACGTTCTGCTATTAAGACCATGCAAAATAGTGGTCTTAATAGCGAAGTGGTCTTAATACCAGACCATTTTCCTCCATAAATTAACCATTTGGGACTTGAATATTGTCAAAAACCGCAATTATTTTTAAATCTTCGAAGTGGTCTTAATAGCGGAACTTTACTGCAATACCCTTTTTTCAAAACACAATTTCATTCATAAAAGAAATGTTCACGTTAACTTTTAACACATAAAAATACTGGTCATCTGTAATTTCAGATACTTCTGACAAAGATGAACCACAGCCCATCCACAGAAAGGCTGATTGTAAAGACATGCTGCATCATCCACAACTTGATGAGGATCAGGTACCCCACAATGCAGAAAGCATTGGTTGACCATGATGATAGAAGATGCGATCTGGTTCCTGGGGAATGGAGAAGAGGTCGCAACCTGGAGGATACCAGGAATGTCAATATCAGGGGCCACAACACAGCAAACAAAAAAGGCAAGATTGTGAGAAACACTCTGAAACACTGGGTCACCTCTCCAGCGGGATGTGTGCCATGGCAAGACAGGATAGTGCCACATTGGAGATTGAAATAGAGTGTAAAATAAAAGTGGAATAAATTAATAAAGAATATTGTTGTTTTTGTATTGGCCTTATAAAGGGAAGTAATAGTAATAGTAAGACACAAAATTTACGCAAAATCTTTAATGAAAAATACTTCATGCATAATCAACATGCATACATACGATAAAAATAATAAATACAGTGGACATCTACATAATATCACTGACAAAAAATACTTTACTGAGTACATAATGAAAACATCTCAGGCGTAATCGACATGCGTGCATATAAAATGATATTAAAGAAAAAAAAACAGTGAACATACAAATAATATCACAGACAAAGTGTCTAGTACTTCCCTGAGAACATAATGAGAACATCTTCAGGTTTATAATTATACTAAAGCAACAAATAAGGTGTTTATCTACACAGTGTCACTGACAAAGTCTCTAGGTACTACATTATATGCATGGTGTGTTGGCCCGTGAACTGGTTGAAACATCCAAAGCAGGCGGCAGAACTGGAGCGTATAGGGAACGGATAATACTACTATCATTACTACTGTCCATGTTTACATCTTCTTCTGTGATGTTATCCTGGAGTGTTGATGCGTCAATACCAGATGATACAAGTGCCCGAGTAAGAGGAGAGGCCACGTTGATCACAGTGGTCAGGGGGCATAGACTGTACGTATAGAGCTCCGAGAGAAGTCCTCCTGAGCAGGTTGGCCTGTAAGTACAGAAATAATAAAAAATCAATAAATGAAGTTAAGTGTTCATGAATTTCAAACAGCTGAATAATGTAATGAATTATTATCATAACGATATATACATTAATTTATAAGTTACCATCGGAAACTTGTATCAACGGTGGTCGACAGCGGTACTGCTGAAAAGTTGGCGGCGTCGGGGAATTTAATTGGAACGCTGGCATCCTCTGCTTCTGGACATACTGTCACATGTATCTGTTATCTTGACTATGCCAGATAGATGCAGCTTGTGGTGTGTTGTTTGGGATCCATCTGCTTGGGATAGGTTGCCAGCCATCACCACCCGATTACTGTATTCCAGAGGAATAGACACTGCTGTTATCACTGAAAAGACAGAAACATGATATTGTCACAAAACGCGACTAATATATTACACAAGTACAGAGTAGCTCTTATTAATATATTGATATTGCATGTATTTGTAATTTAATAAATCCATAAGTATTGCACTTACCCACAAGAGTTTGAAGTCAAACAGGAGAATGGAGGACAATGTAGCATTGGTTGTCTCTGTGTTGTGTTTCTTGTAGAGAGGTGTGAAATCATCATCTGAGTCTGTTGACGAGTTATATTTTGCCAAACTTGCTTCCACCTCCTTACGGAATAACTTAAAACGTCTTTTGGACACCTGTCGCATCTCGTTTATCAGATGCTGTCCATACAAGGCGGCGCGATCAGACAGTTCATCACGTTTAACAGCAACTTAGTCGATATAATCTTTCAGTGACTCAAGCACTCTTACAGTGTCTTTCGCAGTCTGTTGAAGCGCCAGGATTTCCGCATCATCTACAGCCTGCCATGACAGCTCTTCGATGACTTTCCTTTGTCTTTCGGTGTTAAGCCGTCATTCGCCTTTCCCTGTTTAGCAGTCAACTTCTTTACATCATCCAAGTGCCATGGATTGTAATCTGTCCCGAAGCTGACAAGACAGGAAAAAGAATAGATCTGACTGTAAAAACATCATACTTTATTGTACTATTACATTTTAGTATTGTTATATATTTTACATTGTTATACTTTTATCGTTTTATCAATAACATATTTATTTCATTGATTTTATAATTACCACCATATTAAATATCCGAATAAATCATTGTTGTTTCATTTTTCAACTAATAATTACTTTGTTTTCTCATATATTCTGTCATGCGATGAAAGTAACAGTTACATACTTACGCTCTTGATAGGTGCCCTCCTATGAACCGGTCGCTGATGTAGGAAAGCGAGATTTTCCAGTAAACACTTCTGTTTGTACGGTAGGTCATCATTCTCTTCGCCGGACTTCTGTGACAAACGGGTAAAGGTGTCTCGAGCGCCCTTCTACCACCCAATAATGTCAATTACTGAAAAATAACATAAAATTACAATGTAAATTCACCTTGTCATAATTCAAAGTATTAAAGCATGCATTACATGACAACTTATGGCAATTGTAATTTCAAGGACACTAGATAACTATGACATATTGTATTTATTTTTACCACCGACTCCAGTAGACTTGGGAATATCATCAAGAAGTTTCCTCGTGAGGTCCTTGTTGTGGTGGTCCTCCTGTCGGAGATCCCAGGGGCACGGATTCGTCTAATTAAACTCAACGAGATTCTTCTCTATCTGGGGGTCGTTCTTCATGTCCGTCTTTTGGTCCCGTCTCTCCATATTAGAACTCGAAGACTTGTATTTCTTGGTTTCTGGACTGAGAGAACAAAAGAAAAGAAACCAGAACACATGAGGGAAACCATTAAATAGTTAGACAAACTATATTGCATTAAAATATATTATATAATGCTATTATTGTTTTAGTGACAACAAGTCATGAATAACCAAACAGAAATACTTTCCAAATCAAAATTAAAATACAGTAGAACCTCGCTAAAGCGACATCTGGATTCAGAGATGTAGTGGTCTTTTAATACAGTTGGTTTCTAAATCAACAAATGCTCTACATGAGTGTTTAGTTCTATATACATGTAGCAATCACCTGTCTAAAACACTTGTTATTGTTATCCAAACAAGTCTAATAGAGAGACTTGACTGTATAATTAACAATAATACCTTTTCTGTGACGTGTTAGCGTTGGTCTTGGACGTGGGTAGTGGGTCTTCATCAATATCAGTTTTGTTTCCATATTCACTGTCAAGTTCAATGCCCTGAGATTGGGCTGGGGATTTTTGGTCATTAGACTGCTGTTTATCACCGCCACTAAACATAAAATATGTGAAAACTAATATTATTAACTGGAAACAATTTGCCATGTATATACCAGCATAATTAGAAACATTTACTGAAAATCCTTTTTATTAAACATGGCATTGCCAGTTGCGAAAAACAAGATTTTTAAAAATGACAAAATGAGAAAAAGTGTGCCATTAATGGGCTCCAAAACTCTTAAACCTACACTTCAGTACTGACATAATATGATAAACATGTCAAATAAAGACTTCGGAAGACTTGAACATTCACCTACACAATAATCATGACATACAATACAAAATAGTTTTAATAAGGGTTAGTTTCTCGTAACAGCTCGTTTCAGCTCCTTGTCAGTATAAAATATGACAAGGATTTTTTTTTTATTAAACTATGACCTTTGTGTGTGACGAACGGAATGACGGACAGGCGGAATTATAGACAGACTTACAAATCAGCGACTACATGTTTATCGTCTCCTTTCGGCGAGCTTAAAAAAATAAAATAATGATAACTTACACGGATGGAATACTTGGTATTTTTTCCTCGGCATAACAAAGCTTTTCATTAGACTGCATCTGTGGTTGCTTAAGTTCCCTTGGTTCTACAGCAACAGCCTTCCTCGCTCTAGATCCTCTCCCTCTCCCTCTTCCCCTAGGCGGCATACTTTTGACTTACAGAATCATTAGTCACAGCAATACTGTCGAGTCGGAAAAAAATATTCGGCGGTATGCGCAAGTATGCGCAAGGTTGCACTTACATTCGTATCTTAACGCTCTTAACAGCTCCTAATAGCTAACCGAAAGAACGACTATTATTTGCGTGACCTCACACTTTCTAGAGAATTGCAGTAACTATTCGTCACACTTCGTAAATCATTCGCATCAAATAGTTCCTCTACGTTCACCTTTCGTTATAATATAACACAATGCAATACATTTTCAAACAATTTCGGCAAGAATTCGCTAGAATTCATAAATTTACCATTTTCACCAAGTTTCGTCATATGGATTCGTCTTTGTGTGAGGAGGCTTTTTATTAAATGCCTAAAAAGATAAGATATAACAATTCTTAAGTCTTCGTACAGTGTTTCAGTGTTTAGGAGGACAACCCTATGTATATTACAAAATATTTTTCAAAAAGTAGTTCTAGCTTTTAACGCATGTTTAACATATTTTGCCTACATTAAAAGCTCATTTTTGTTATTACCATTTAGTAATTGGTGGAATTTATATACAGATGGTTTATTGTAGTAAAATGGTTTTATATATTTCTTTCTGTTAAAGATATATTTAGTACATTTACATACAAAGCGGAATTCATCTTCTTAATCTGTTTCGTTACATAATAGGCAATGCCGTTCGTTTCTTGGGGTGTTTTGAGTAGCATATCTACCAGTCTGTATTCTAAGTGGAAGAACTGACAATCGTAATTTAGTAATGTATGCCATCAGAGATTTAGGAATATGATCAAGTTAATTTTCATCTACAAACACAGGTTTTAATACACAATACATGTCCAGAACCGGACTGTTGTCGACAATCCTATACCAGTCCTGGATATACGTATCAATAACTCTACATTTAAATTGATGTAAAAATAGGTTAACATCGACCAAATTCACGTCAACAAAAGCATGTGAAAATCCATGTGTCATTTAACATTAGTAACCCAATTTATATGTCCCTTATTGCTATCTTGCAGGGCTTGTTAATATACATTTTTTATAATAATATTATCAGAATTTGAAATTTTCAACCAGTATTTTACAATTCTAATTCTAATGAAAAAAAATATTTAGTGCTTTTAGTGCTTTACCAGCTAGATATTCTTTGTTCAAAGAGAAGTTACCTGTATAATTAAAAACTGTACCAAAATAATTAAAATCATTGACAACCTCTATTGGTTGACCATTATATGTCCAATGTTCTGATGGTAAAAGACGGCCACGTCTCAGGAAAACCATATTTTAGTTTTAGTGATATTTACCTTTATTCCGCAGGTATTGCAGCATTCAAGTAAACGGTCCAAATGAGATTGAACTTCTTCAAGCGATTTACCTATAATTGCCATATCGTCAGCAAATAGCAACAATATTAGTATAATATCATCAATGTGCAAACCGGTAAAGGGATTATCTTGTAAATATAATTATAGGTCTTCAATAAATAGCGAAAATAGTAGAGGTGACATTACCCCCCCCCCCCCNCAAAACCACACTTGTATAATTTAAGCCATAAACCATTTCTATAAATAGTATCAAAACATTTTAACATATCAACGTATATAACATATAACCTTTTATTTTCATTAACATATTTTTGTGCTAGAGACATTAATATAAAAATAGCATCAACAGTGGACCGCCCTTTTCTAAATCTAAGAAGTGTTATGTCCATATAATTATTAATATCTGAAGTATTTCCTTTTTTTGTGTATAGGGACTATTATACCCTCAGTCCACTTTTCTGGATAAACAATAGAGTTTAAAATTGCAGTGTAGAGATGTTCTCGTAGCTTCTTCTCCGTGACTTTCGGTGTTTTGTTTTCTGCCGTATTGTTTTCGGGCATGCTAGTAAAAATTAGGTTATTTATCATTGTTTGGGCCTTAAGGTAAGAAAGGTCATCCCGGAAGTCCGTTCGCTCCTTCTCAATATGTTCCGCTCGGCTCGTAACTTGCGCTATAGCAATATCGACCCCTTCAGTTACATCTTGCAGTTTCAACATTCTATCTTCGACAGTTTTAGTTCTGTTATCAAGCGCTACACATAGGTTGTTCAAATCTTTCTCAACGCTAGACAACCACTTTTTCATATTGAACTCTAAGTTATCTAGAGAAGATATGTTTATTTTCTTCTACCTCTAAACGAGTGCTTATATCTTTAAAACAACTCATAATGTCACTAAGGTTGGGCTCACCCTCTTTCCCTGCACTATTGTAACTATCCTGTTGTGTATCACACTGATCTACAAACACACTTGAATCGACACCAGTCTCCAAAACACCATCACTATCATCGTTATTATTTCAATAAAGCATTGTTTCGTTTAACTGAACTCACTAGCACTTTGCTATCCGTGGATGGGCCTCTCTGTTTTTGCTGTTTACAATTTTGATTGTGTCCATCCGAATTATCGTTATCACTACTATTTCTTGCTTTTCGTTGAATTGTCCTATCTTTGCCCATAGATCCTGTTATAACGCACTAAAACCACTTGTAGATTGCATAAAAAAATTAATATTACGATCACGAACATTTAATTATATATCCACTGTATTTCTCTCACTGCACAAAACACAACCATCTCCCGCCATACCACGTGACCTTTAATTAAGAAACCACATTTATGATTTCTAATTCCAACACGCGTTGTAACATATGCAACTACTATGGGCTAGCGTTATGTGTTATCCTATAAAAAAAACTCATTAAACACAATATAAACATAATATTAATGAAAGCGTTCTGCAATTATATAATAAAGAAAGTAAAAAAAAAAACATTTTACACATAGTTTCCCGTTTATAACTAATGCGTTTATGAGCGTAATGTGATCTCCTCTTTAAGTTTCATCATATGGACATTTTAATGATTTGTCACTTCACTTATAATGACTATATTGGAAAAAGAATCTTGCGTAACAATTATGCATTTGTTTTACCATGAGTTTTTCTGGCTTAAGAAAGCTAAATTGAAATATTTACAACTACACGAGAATGCATATCGGAACTCACAATAAATGTTGAGAAACATGTTAATCAATTGTTATTTTTGGTTTGAACTCACACTAGTCCAGACGATTTGTGCAGATTTTCACCAGAATTGTTCAAGTTGTGATAAAAGCATGAACATTTGCAAAATACTAGCTAAGAGCATACTGAACAATATCAGATATGGACCCACTCTAAAAAAAAGTCATACAGGGGTATGGCGGCCATTTTAAAATTGCGGCCGACAAATTTCCAAAAAATACATTTAAAAATTCATCAAAATTTTATAAGTGTATAAACTGACCTGAAATCTTGTATTTACCTGCAAATGGCCTTATCAATGTTATCAAAAACCAAATTAAAAATAAATATGATCAAATTAAATGGCGGCCATCTTGAAATATATAATCCTAGCCACATCTGTCAAAATCAATAAAAACTATAATATTAAACTGTCTTTAACATTTTTAACGATCCATTTGAAAAATGCACTGTAAAGATAATAACAATAGCAAGTGATTGGTATAATTTGAATAGTTTTTTAAACAAATTTAGGTTAATTAAGAGTTAACTATCCGTAAACAACACAGATCACATATACATGATCAAATGTATATGTATTGTAAAGTCCAAAGTAAAAGTAATTGCATTCATTCGCTATTACATTGCCCTCCACATTAACACAGAGCTGTGCAGCTCAAATCTGCTTTAACACACTTGCAACGTCCAGCCATTTGCACTTTTGCATCCACATCTGATGAGTTCAGCACAAAACTCGGACGCTTGTTGTAAGGTTGTCCAGAAAGGTTCCCACTTTCCATCTTTGTTGCGCTTCCAACCCCAGGAGCTAGGTGGTTGGGGCTCTTGTTGTTCGTTAAGTGACTTTCCACAGCAAAATCCTGCTTGAGAGTGAGGTTGAGCGCTCTATAACCAGGTTTAAACCCCCAATTCGTTGCATTGACCGTTCCAAGGCGGTGACCCCAGCTTTATTCTTATTTGTGTTTATGTTGTTTTGTATTGTGCTGTATTGTGCTGTTTTGTACTGTTTCGGCAATCGGTCACTTGCCATAAATAAAGGACCAACTAATTGTTTATAATAAGATTTCAATACTGCTCCAGCAGCTGGAGTTTCACTTCTTTATATTGCATTTCACAACAGTTGGATGTGTGCTGCGTGGATGCAGTAGCGTGTATCCCCGTACATATCTTCGATGTTGTAATATTTTCAGCCTTCAGAGGCTGGTAGTGGTATTGTTATTTTATTATTTTTAGAAACCTTGTTTAAGACCTTTCTTATACTTAGATTCTTATACATTCTCTGTACTTATAAAGTAAACGTGTATGTTCATCAATTGAGAGTTCTGCAGGTTATACTGAATTTTTACAGACCATTATCGGACAAGCTGCCTTTTACCTACTATATGTATGTTGACTTGGCAATGTGTATTAATGTAACTTTAAGATTGGTGGTTTCGCAAAATTTAAAAACACTATGATAAGATTAAAAACAAAAAACCCTAAAGTTGTTCTCTCCCCATTGAGAATTCCGATTACACGTAGTATTCATTTGCCGTTAAATTATAGACAATTACTTTTTTCTAGACCTACAGTCAAACTAAATTTACTTCGAACATCTTTCATTGGAGATACAATGCGGCTGGGTTCTAGTTCGCAGCGTAATCAAGCTCCGTGTAATCGGTATCCTACAATAAATAAGTGCAACTCCAGGAAGTGTTTATGTTGCAAGTTTTTAAATATGTCCTCATTTATTCTATCATCTGTTAATAACCGCAAATTTACAGTTAACATTAAATC
>VMBQ01004452.1:42504-65381 GCA_007657795.1 Dreissena rostriformis
TAGTGGAGCTTGGATTGTGGTCAATAATATCAATTGCTCCGGTTGTAAATATATTGCCACAAAGTTTCGCTGGACACATAACATCATCATTTTGAAATCTGTCACAAATAGAATTTCCCATAGCTGTCGATATATTCATCACTATGTCATATGATATGCTGAGTCCTAAACTGAAAAGTTTATCAACAAGATCCTTTTTTCTCGTTTCTGCGTGGATAACCATTCTATTGGCAATGGAGGCTTTCTATACGAAGAATGGTAAATTGCATCTGCATCTTTTCAACGACGTATTGCAGAGTTGAACTGTAATAGCTATGAAATGGTAAGTATTGATTGCGATTAGACAACATTACTAGAATGAGTCTCTATGCTGGGTCCTCTTAGGATCATTCTAACTTATGAAAGTTAAGTTGGTGCAACTGATTCTTATTGGCATCGTTCATTGAATGTTCCTGTAAATCAATACGTAGTATTCAGCATATTTCTTCTCACTATATTTGCTGCTTTTGCTAAGATTATACCTTCATCATCGTTATTACAAGATGTTGCCTGCTTGAGAACCTCGCCAACATGTTCTTTAATGACTAAAATAACATCTCTCCCTTGCTTATGAGCTTGTAAATCTGGTAAGGCAGCCAATATCATATTTTTTCAAACGTGTTGCATTGACACGACCTTCAACAAATACGCCTAAATGTTCAAGACGCTCGGTATATAGTTTTTGCAAGCCTATCAGCATCAATATAACAATAACCAATCTACCAATTCGGCAAGAACGAGTCCATGAACGACCGATTCCTGACGTTCCTCCCCTGTTTTTGGAACATGTTTTCGTGTCCTGTTATAAAGATTTATCAAGTAGGTGGTATGATATTTCGCCTCCTGTGATATTAGATCACCAGCACTTATTTAGCTCAAAGAACTCCTAATGGCCGCTATTTAAGATGGCCGTCGTATTTTTGCCAATTGAATAAGTTTATTGATTGGGGATATGATGAGAGGTTTGTATACCAAATTTTATTGAAATAGAAGAACAAATATATGTGTTATGATTTTTTGAAGTTTTTTTACGAACAAATTATTGCCTCCATTTTTAAAATGGCTGCCAAAATCCGCCATTTTGATTTTTTTCACATGGGTCCATATCCGAAATTAATTGTTATAACCTTAACTCTATTTCTGCAAAGTTTCATGCTTTTATCATTTTCTGAACAATTTTTACACAAATCGAATGGACTACACTCCATAATGTAAAAAAGTCATCACTTAAAATTCATATTTTAACTGACTATGTTATTATAATGATTACTTTTGCATTCAGGTTCTGCCGATGGTTGTTTCTCTCTACTTCGGCTTTGTGTTTTTTCTAAAATCGGAAAAGCAGGTATAGTGTCAAAATAAAAAATTTGTTCAAACTTATTTTTAGTTTACATTGCATTTACAGTTTTCCTGATGTTTCAAACATGAACCCAAACTCCTATATCCGATTAATATGTATTGGCTTCAATACTATGTATTGATCAACCATTTGAATTTAGCATGTAGAAACTATTACACTTACCGCCTAAACTAGATTTTCGCTAAGAAGAGACATCATTTGAACAAAAAAAATCATAAAAGCGGAAATTGTCGTCCCTGATTAGCCTATGCGATCTGCACAGTCTAATCTGGGATGACAATTTACGCACAAGCATTTTGCCCAGCTTTCTCAGCGCAAGACACACATTTTCATGCATCTCCACGTTATTTCCACACAAAGAATCTAAAGAGGAAAACAACTCGGGTGACAATAATCTGATCTGGAACATGTTTGAAAGGGTTCAATAGTTTAAGGTCGTGCAAAACCAGTGCAAGTGTTTCTATAACCACGCGAAGTCACGTATCGAAATCGTGATGAGAGAAAGCGAGATAAAATTCAGAGAACATAATTTAACGATGCTAGAGCATAATATTGTAGCATGATTTTGTTTTACATTAATTTACATCAGTACGAACAATATAAGAGAAAAACTCTTAATTATCCAGTCTTTAAGCATCACACCACGTTAACAGTAAATTATGCTTAATATACTTTAGCCTGTATAGGTGCACTTTATGCAACAAGCGTATGAGAGCTCCTTATCAACTGAGCGTTAAATCCCAGAATTGTTAAAGCATGCACGACCCGATTAGTAACACGTTTATCAGTTCCCATATAACCAAAAATACACAGAAAACGACATGTGTTACAGTAAAATCCTATAAAATACGTCGAGAAGACAAACCTACGCTTTTAAGCTGTTCGGATAGTCGATTGTGAATGCAAGCTGAAACGCTGTGATTTCAGCATATCATGGTATTTCTTAGTATCAAGGGCGTTTTCTTGCTGTTGGCCATCGCATTTATTGTGGTGGAAGCACAATGGCGCGGACGACCGCCGCCGACGAGGCCGACCCCGCCGCCAAGAGGAGGTAGTAACGGGCACGAACAGTTGACGCAAAACATAGAAAAGCAACTAAAGGAGATGAACACCACCTTGGACGCCATCTACACGCTTGTAAGTTCAACAAGTTTTTCTGTTTCATAATTGTGTTGATGTTTAACCCGAAGTGCTAATATGTTATACAAATAAAGGAATATAGGAATAATGGGATTTATTCACAAAATTATGAATAAAAAAGTTCTGACGCAGATTCAAAAAATAAAGAAAGTTTTCTTAATCGTGTTACCAAAAATGTATTGATATAAAAAAATCCTATATTTACATCAAGAAAAATGAATGGTCAAATTATTCATATATTTATGTCCCATAAAAAGGTGCATTTGCTCAAAGGAAGCACGATTGTAGGGACAAAGTAATGGTTATTTATGGTTATATTCCTGTCTCTGAGTACTTCAAATTGCTTCATGCAGGTTTTTTACCATTTTTCATTTCAGACGAATGAGATGTTTACAATTCGGAACAAGTGTCTGGATGCGTACAGACCATCAGGCTAAGGTATCAAACTAAATGGTCAGAAAACTGTTTTAACCTTTTAATAGTCCCAAATAAGTTGTCAGACGAATTATTAAACATTTTTGTTTTTTTCTAAGAAATTTAGATCTTTATACGCGTGAAAAAATAAATACAATACAAGACAAATACAATTAAAGAACATAGAGAGACCAGGATCAGAAGGCTCATTTCTGCGTTCCCTGTCGGACTCATTTACGTTACCATAGATGCTACATGGGTTTGTTATTAGTAAGTAATCCGAATGATCAAAGTATTCTGATTATGAAATACATACAATAAGCAAACTGATTGTTCAATATGATTGTTAAATTCTAAAGTGCGTTTGTCAAATATATGTTTATCACTTTATATAAACAGTATGTCAAATGTCACCCCGTTAATTGGTAAACGTGCTTTTACACATTAATTTATTATTGTGAGTTTTCATTCCTCAACAGTTACAAAATCTGCACCATTTATTGGTAAACGATTGTCCCGCTAAATTAGTTATCGAAATACAATCTAAGGAAAAGATTATTTGGTCGGCCTCGCCAAACAAAAATTTTAAAATGAAACATTGGTTTTGAAAAAAGAGTTATATATTTTAAGTAAACCTAAATAAAATGCAAAATACACATTATAAAGACTATATTGCATTATCAGACCTCTGAAAGCGTGCTTACTTGATGAAAACACATTATCATTCTGAACAATATTAGAATAATAAACTAAAATAAACAATAACAGTAATACACACAACCATATACCTTTGCTACCAGTGATGAATTCCAAACTAGTAATTATACTTTAAAAAAAAAACACAATTAAATGTATTTTTGTTGTTCTTCTGACATTGCATAAAAGGTTATTGTGAGATTTGAAAAGGATTAATCGTGTCCGTTATATTAACTGTTGTTGTTGTTTTCTAATTTCAGGTTAAGATTACTCGATTCCTGTTGAAATGCCCAACATTTGGATGTGCTATGTTGATATATTTCTGAAACTATTGTCTGGTTTAGTTCAATAATTAAAAAAAAAAGATTAAAAAATATCCCTAGTGTACTTTTCGAATTAACATATTTCATGACATATTGACAGACCCTCAACATCGTTTAATGCAGTGGACAGAATTCGCAAATTCTCACATTTATTTTATTTTTTCTCTAAGTAAACTTGTTCATGTAGTAAATGCACACATCTTAAGGAACCACGAATAACCGCATAATAAATACGATTCGAAAACAGGTTACCAAAACTGTTATATTCACACAATTGCAAAAAGTTTTATGTGGTTTTCGTATTGCATTTTGGTCGACAAGATGCACCTAAGCAACGAATTCTACAAATAAGCATTTATTAATTTATTTACTGATGCAGCTTTTATTAAAAGAGCAGTGGCTATGAAATAGTGTACATCCAAAATGTTAAAAGGGGTTGTATACTCGCTCGTATGTGGTCGTCGTTGGGTTTTCTTATCTTGATCAACTAAACTAGGTATGCACTTGAAACGTCATAGGTAGGTATATGCATTTAGGATGGTTTGCAGTACATTTAACCCATAACACATGCTCCCCTATGTTCAGAGTAGTTGCCCTTTGATATTGTTTGTTTTAAATTGTGCAACGGTGTGTATCTAAAAAACTAAAAGAGGTATCAACTTGAGACTTAATAAGTAGGTAGATCAAAAAAGGGATGTGTAGTGCACATAAGTTATAAATCTTTCCCCCACTTTGAAAGTTATCGCTCGTTGTTAATTTTTGTACTTAAATTTCTCTGGAAAATATCCAGAAAATTTACAGAGGTTTCCTATTTAAACTTTAAGGATGGGTATATCTAAACGATGGTGAATGCAGTTCACAAGAACCGCAATTATTGCTTCAATACTTTTAGAGTTATTGTCCTTTGTTCATTTTGTGTACTTAAATTTTATTAGGAGCATATTTCATAATCTGAACAAACTTTACATTTCTTACATATGTAGATTGTATTGAGAGGGTGTGTAGTGCGAAAGAACTTTCTCTCATATATTCAGAGTTATTTCCCTTTATTATTTTTTTGTAATTTAATTTTGTCCATAGCACATCATGAAAACTAAAAGAAGTATCAACTCGAAACTTACTAAGAAGGTAGATCTCACTAATAGAATTTTCAGTGCACATGTTTGTACCTTAATGTTGTCAAAAGCATATCTCGAAAACTAAAACTAAAAGTGTATCTTTCTTGAAAATGTACAGGAAGCTACATCTCATTATGGGAATGTGCGGAGCTCAAGACTAATAACTCCTGTTTCCATATTTGTTATAATAATTTCCCTTTGATTATTTATCAGTTTTAAGTTTGTACGGATCATATCTTGAAACCGAACAAAATACCATCTTAAACTAAAAACGTAGTTAGAGTTAATTGATGTGATGTGTAATTCACAATAACCAACTCTTTTCTCAATCTTTTTAGAGTGTTTGCCCTTGGTTTGTCTATAACGTTTCAATTTTGAATGGGGCCAATCCTGAAAAAAATTAACTTGATGATGATGATGATGATGATGATGATGATGATGATGATGATGATGATGATGATGATGATGATGATGATGATTATGATGATGATGATGATGAAGATGATCTTTCATGATCTTTATCCGTTACGAAAGTAATAGCTTAACTGGCTTTATAACAATCATAATGAAATATTTGTTGAATCGTTAAGTGTCGTTGTTTGCTTCAAATATTAATACAGTGAGATTTTATACATTCGTTCAAAATGCTCACCAGAATCGATATAATGCGGCATATCTGGGACAAATTAGTTTTTGTACTTGAGGATTTGCTGTTTAATTGAGCATAATAATCCAAGATATTTCTTAATACAGAAGAGATCCGATTATGCAACACGTTTGCATCTAAATAAAAAGAGAATACATGGTTGGTGCAGAGATGGAGAAAGTTTATCCGTCGAGGCTTAGAAAAAGAAAATAGAGCGAGCTTTAGCGAGCTTAAGCGAGCCTTATTTTCTTTTTCGGGCCGAACCAGATACACGTTCTCCATCTCGGAAAAACCATGCATTCCATTTATCCTGCTTCATTTTAAAGTAAGCCGCTTACATATGTTATTAAAGACAAATGATTAATTGACATAACAAAATAATTATTATGGCCGGGCCTCCCGAATGCACACAACATTACTTACGACCGAAGATCTACCGATTGCGTCACGTAAAAAATAGTTCCACATTAAACTGTTCCTTTCAATACTTTCCTATTGAAAATATGAAAAACGAAACGAGAATGTGCTATTTTAATTGTTATAAATTGAACAAAATGCAATAGCAAAACAAAAAATGATTTTTTTTGTATTGTTAGAAAATGAACAAAACTATGCAACAGCAAATCAAAAACTCAATCTCATTTACCTCAATGACAGCTTTAATCCAATGCTTATTACAATACAGTAACGACGATATGCACTTCCATTTTCTGTTCTTCTATCCCTTTATCAAAATGTTTTTTAAATCGCACTATTTTTTGTATAGCGTTTGTATCGAATGCTAACTATTCTGACCCAAAACACGATTTACGAAATCGTAATCCTGTCGGAGCGAGTTATTTTATTCCTATCGAAATTAACAATTATGCATGACAAACACACAATCTGAAATTCGTTTTGGATTCGTTAAATGCTTACAAAATATTAAATAGTTTATTTAAAAAACCACTACGACCAAATTGTTGTCCTTAAAAGCAAGTGAGTTTTTCTTTAACTAGTATGTTTCGTCAGAGAAATGACGACACATGAGATTCGTCATAAATTGCGTAATCAAGTGAATGAAAATAAAAATACGGAAAGCTGGTTCTGTAATATATTTAAAAGAAGAAACAAAGGAACAATATGATGATATGTAATATAAACGATAACATTCATGATGCGTCTCAATACATTTCAAAGTTCAAATAATAGAACATGTTAATCGGCGCGTAAGAATACGTACTGACGGCGGATCACGGTGATCTAGTGCCGGAGATCAAATAGTTTATTCGACCCTGCTTTATTAGGTCACTTTTTGGAACAGAGGCAGGATAAATAGAATACATATGGCATACATGTTTAGTATATAATTCGTCAAGAAAATGTCACATAACTATTCCAGATTGGACTAGTGGAAAGTACAGGAACGTTCTAATGCAAATATAACTTAATACAGTACGGCATTACTAAGTATATCGCATGTGTTTTTGCTGTTGATCTTCGCATTCCTCCTGATGGAAGCTGCCAGACTGAGAAAGACCGAAGACCAACGCAACGATATGGACCGACACAAAGGCTGACATATACATGTAGACCGGGATCGACACCTTGACCAAGACCGACATATAGTAGAGACCGATACCAAAGCCGACAAATAGACCGAGACGGACACCGATGCAGACACATATACCGAGACTGACACAAAGGCCGACATAAACACCAAGATCGACACCTTGACCAAGGCCGACATATAGACCGAGACCGACACCAAGACCGACATATATACCAAAAACCGACACCAAGGCCGACATATAGACCGAGACCGACGGCATGGCCGAAATATATACCGAGACTGACACCAAGGCCGACATATATACCGAGACCGACACCAAGGCCGACATATATACCGAGACCGACACCAAGGCCGACATATTTACCGAGACCGACACAAAAGCCGACATAAAGACCGAGACCGACACCATGACCAAGGCCGACATATATACCAAGACTGGCATCAAGGCCGACATATATACAGAGACTGACACCAAGCGTCGCCTCAATTCTTAAGTCGCGAATGTCAAAAATTGACGAGATCTACACGATGCAACAAACGGCATAATGTGAACCTTTCTCTACTAAGGCACTATTGACCCCTCAACATTGGCGAAACGTGACAATTTTCTATTCATTTTAATTCTAACAACGCGAGTGTCTTTGTGTAGGATTCAGCCGATAGCATCGTCTTCTACGTACCACTAAATCTAAATGCACGAAAGTCCAAAAAATTGCACAAATCGACAGATAATCAAAAAATATTAATTAATACTTCTTTTTTATTTTATAAGCAATTGTCTTTAAAATTTGCAAATTGGTAGATTGCATATATGTCAACCACCTGTAAAAATTTCATAAAGATATCTTGTTTGTTACTACATGGTTTGTTATTTCAAAACTTTAGAAGCGATTTTCTCAAAATCACTTTCTGGACTTTCGTGCATTTAGAATTAGTGCGACGCAAGGTCGATGTTTAGACCAGGACCGACACAAATTATAACTTGCACAATACGGCGCGGCACGTACAAAACCAAGTCTCACTCATTTGAAATTAGCATTCTTAGTTTTAAGCAACATATAGAACTTACCAGGAATGGATTAATCAAACTTCGTGTATTTTAGGAATTGTCTTCTTACCTTCGATACTTTTCAATCCGGCCGGCGAGCGCAGAAACGTCCAGTGTTCGCTGGTTTGCGCTCTGGTCCGATAACATAACTTGTCTAGGGATTTGTAATCACCTAACCCCTTTCTTTAATTCGCAAAACCGTTACCCTTTACTGGTATAAGAATGTGCTAGAATGGGTTAAGTTTGGTATTAGGAAATATTTTACGGGAGACAACCTTCGACTACAATCTATATTAAAGTGGACAAAACTTACCTCGCTTTACTTCTATTAAATACCGAACGCTTTACTTTTATTAAATACCGCTTAAGTTACCTCGCTTTACTTTTATTAAATTCCGCTCAAGTTACATCGCTTAACTTTATTAAATACCGCTTAACTTACCTCGCTTTACTTATATCAATTAAGTACCGCTCAAGTTACATCGCTGTACTTTTATTAAATACCTCTCAAGTTACCTCGCTTCACTTTTATTAAATACCGCTCAAGTTACCTCGCTTTAATTTTATTAAATACCGCTCAAGTTACCTCGCTTTAAATGTATTTAATACCGGTCTAGTTTGCAAGCTTTGAAGAGCACGGGAACGAAGAAGTCCATCATTATATGTGGTTGAAATATAAGTATTAAAAACGAATAGTATTTTTTTAATGATGAAATGTACGTGCACATTTTCCGGCGAGACCGATTTAATCAATGATTGACCGAAGCATACATAAATTATTGTCATTTCACCACTCAAAGTGCAAAAAATAAGTATTCACACTTATAGAAGTATTAAATGTATGATACCAAACCTAGCCCGTTTTCAGAAAGAATCACACGCGAATATATGGACACATCTTACAGACATAAAAATGAGACACGCTCTGAGAAAAAGGGGTTTAATGCATGTGTGTAAAGTGTTGTCCCAGATTAGCCTGTGAGGTCCGCACAGGCTATTCAAGGACGACACTTTCCGCCTAAACTGGATTTTCATCAAGAAGAGTCTTCCTGTAAACGAAAAATGCATTAAAAACTTAAAGAGTCGTCCCTGATTAGCCTGTGCGGACGGCTATTCAGTGATAATACTTTACGCACATGCATTACACCCCCTTTTCTCGGAGCGCGACTGATGTATTACTGGTGTCTGGAATGTGAAAATTGAACATGTCGGTTTATGCATTTGAAAACATCATAACATGGATTGCATAAACTAATAACGCGAATTAATTAACTTTCCCTTCACAACTACGCTCCTGATAGGGAAAAACAACAAAATACAACAACACATTTTTTGGTAAGCCGTTGGTTTGACCGACTGACTGATACCGTTTATTACTCCTGCTCTTCTCACGCATTTAACATACATTCCACATATTCATTACTATTACAGGCATACGGTATATTTCATACATACATTCTCATAATACAGCCATGACAGTAGTCATCAAACATTCAGAAAAGTAATTAAAAAAAGGCTGTGTCATCGTAACAACCATCATACAACGTAGTCTATTACATCACCAGGCATACTGTATGCCTACACGAGTCCCACCTCGTAAGCAACTATGAAGGCAGCCACATCTATCAACGTAGTCAACTACATCACCAGGCATACTGTATGCCTACACGAGTCCCACTTCGTGAGCAACTATAAAGGCAGCCACGCCTATCAACGTAGTCTACTACATCACCAGGCATACTGTATGTCTACACGAGTTCCGCTCGTAATCAACTATAAAGGCAGCCACATCTATCAACGAAGTCTACTACATCACCAGGCATACTGTATGCCTACACGAGTCCAACCTCGTAAGCAACTATAAAGGCAGCCACGTCTATCTACGTAGTCTACCACATCACCAGGCATACTGTATGCCTACACGAGTCCCATCTCCTATGCAACTATAAAGGCAGCCACGCCTATCGACGTAGTATACTACATCACCAGACATACTGTATGCCTACACGAGTCCAACCTCGTAAGCAACTATACAGGCAGCCACGCCTATCAACATAGTCTACTACATCACCAGGCATACTGTATTCCTACACGAGTCCCACCTCGTAAGCAACTTTAAAGGCAGCCACGCCTATCGTCTCTTCCGAGACCGAATCCCACAATGAGATACATAATATGATACGAATACATATATAGAATGTATTGAAAAAATGACCTGTTGTAAAATCGTTAAAGGCAGCCGCGTCTATCGTCTCTTCCGGAGACCTAATTCCGCAATGGGATAAATAATATGATACGAGTACCGGTTTATATAAATAAATAGAATGCATACTCCATGCGAGTGAAAACCTGACTTGTTGTACAATCGATAACGGCAGCCACGCCGTTCGTCTGTTCCGGAGAACGGATCCAACAATGGAATAAATAATATGATACGAGTGCCGGTATATATATAAATATATAGAATGCATTAAATGCATACTCTATGTGAGAAAAAACATGACCTGTTGTACAAAAACTAATCCTAAATTTCAAGTATTTGATTTACCAGGGCAATAAACAAGTCGAGTATACATTAAACCAACAACAATAATGATGTCTTAGTTTAAAAAAACAAATACAAATTAACGTGTGTTTCGGTCAGGCAATCCCAACGCCGAATGACTTGTCACGTAGTCGCTTATTGTTCATTTTCACGTCATGCGCATATTGCCATAATGACGAGATTCGCATCAATTATATTTTGCTACATTGCGAATAGGGCAAGTCCATCCCTTTCCAATAATATTAATTACTCCGTATAAGGTGAAACGAAATATTCAACAACAACGCCATATACGAATTCTAGTCCAATTTAATATCTATTATAGTTCATATTTTCAGTCATACAATTACATTCTGATAACTACATGATTGGATCTTTACCGATCCGTTCGCCTCGAAATCTGTATCAAGTGTATTTTGTGTTTGTTAATGTGTGTCTTCAATGAACAATATTATTAATTACGTCACAAAGAACTTTTATGGATGCCGTGACTTTAGGATGAACTTTGGTAAACGGAGTACAAATATCACTTTACGGATATCACGGGCCAAAAGAACACAAAGCGCGACATGGAAACAGGTTAGTTATTCTAAAATTATGGCAAACAGAATGGGGACATCAAATTAAAAAAAGGCGTCATGATATTTGTTTTAGAATTGTTTTGAATAATTTTACAATGATTGGTTTCAAAATAAAATAATAAAAAAGAAAATAAATATGTGCAGAGAAATTTTGCAAGCACAAAACGAGTACAATTTTGCATTGATCGGTAAATGTTTATAAAAACAAAATCTGGTGAATAGAGAACAAAACAATGAAGAAAGTATTAAGAGTTTAACATTATTTTATGAGTTATAGAAATAATGAAATTAGAGGTGAACATAAAATTGAGAATATTTGAAGAATCTTATATACTTTTTGGGTTATTAGGACATAAAATTATGTACGGACTCATTTTCAATTTTTCATTCCGCATAAGAATAAATAAATTTTAAATTGTTGGTATTTTTGTAAATTTTCATTAAATTTAAACATACGAAGAAATAAGAATATCTAATTAGTTTTGTTTATTATGGTAATGAAGAAAATATGTCGTGATGTTTTGTTTGTTATTATAATAAAAGAAAAACTTGAAGAAGGCACAACTATAGATATTCAGTGAATCTTACATTTTCAATATTAAGAATTTAAGAATATAGAGAATTTAAGATAGTTTTGTTTATTATTATAATAAAGAAAATAAGGATAATTTTGTTTATTATCATGATAAAGAAAATAGGAGGGAACGAACAAATACAATTATTAAAAAAAATTAAGAATAGTTTTCCGAATTATAAAAGCTGGAACTAGGAAAATACCATTTAAAAAGGAGATGCAAAGAATTTGAAGTTATGAGAATTCAATTAATAACGAATGAACACTTAATCAAGGGACGCTAATTTTAATTGAGAATATGAATAGGGCAGACAATAAAAAAAATTATAATGTAGATATGTATAGCATTGCTTATATGAGATAGCGGTAAATTGTATATATATAGATATATTGAAGGTCTTGTGTAATTCGATGTCAGACTTAATGCGCTTTCTGTAGCGTATGTCACAGTTAAAATCTAACGATATGTGCGCATTAAATTTCTGTTTTAGAATAAACTCTATAGGATACACAGAGTTTATAAGAGCCTATCATTTCAGCAATGATGGAAGCCTACCATTTTCTCATGGTGGAAGAATGCATATTGCATTAGAATTATGGGATTAGTTCATTAGGAGAACAAGACCTGAATTTTGAGGTATACCGATAAAGGTTCTGGTATTATAATGCATATATAAAAACAAGTCTGCTCTGTTCAAGAGATGCGTATGTTATAGTTCAATACCCTAGGATGAAATAATATCGAGTCAAGTCTAGAATTTCCGAGATTCATACATGTACGTAAAATGTCAATATATCAAGATATTATGTATTTTTTGAGGTAGTGTTTCACTTTTAATGGATATAATTAATGTGATTTTACTAAAATATTCGAATATGTTTTCATGACGCTATTTTTAGATTAAATAAAGGGGGATATTTCTGAAGTTTGCCATTATTTTGAATAACTGTTACATTGACCAATGTATCATCACAACGCAAAGAACAGAAATATATTTCAAGACTACGCATATGAAGTATGGACATCGCGAAATAACACCTTCCACAATGGAGTGAAGCCACTACTTAAAGAACATAAAAAGCATGCGGACATCATAGCTTTTACTCTTAAAGTAAACGCTTGGTCCTTTTGCTAGAAGATGACCCAACGCCAGAAGTTTTCGATGCACAACAAGTGACGCAACACTGCACAAAATACTTGTGACGTTTAACACTTTAGAGTTAGATGCAGCCGTTCAACTGTTTGACATGCGTACATAACGTATTCGGAATCATACTTCCGAGGTCTAAGACATCAAGAGGAAAACTGCTATAGTTAATACCTTATGAGCATTATGGCCAATAGAAGATCTTAATGTCCCGAGAGAAATGAAGACGCTGGAACCGACAACGAAAGAACAAACAACAACACAAACAACAACAACAACGATGATGAAATGGAAACGTAAAAAGATTACACAAGATGAACATCTGAAATCAGATCGGAAACACCAAACACACGCAAATCACCAAGGACAACCTGACGATCGGCTTATTTTAATCCGCACAGCGACAGGTATAGACCCGATTCGCCTGCACGACTTGGAGACGGATCGATCTTAATCTTCGCGATGGCAGTAACCGGCCCGACTTCAAGCGATAGTGTATTCGCCGCGAGCCGCAACTTCAATACTACATGGATGACAACAGATGTACTGGTGTCCAACGATCCACAGATGATGTGCTCCACTATATCCCGATTGACATTTACATTATATAACAATTACTAATGTTATGTATTTCAGCAGAGACATTTGTCAAAATCTTCTTATATCCGCAACATGTTTATCATGCATGTATTTATATCAACAATTTGTCCTTGTACTTCATAGTTCAATAGTTAAATTTTGGTGATTAATTTACACCATGAAGTATAAATTAATCAAATTGAGAAGGAAGGTTGTGTAACGTAGCATATGCATATTGTTTATTCTTTTAACATAAATATTATGTTATACAATGGTAATTAATGATAAATCTTATATTATAATAATAAGGGTTCTATAAAGAAAATATTTGAATGTTAGGAACAATAATAACATAAATGAAGTTTAAGTTTAGAAATTTAATAACAAATCTTTAATGATTATAAGATTTTCTTGCATGTACATACTTTGCTTTCATTGTAAAATAGCCTTTATCAGCGATTTGAAAGGTCAAAGATAGTATATTTAGATATATGCACCTGCTACTGAGAGACGTTTATTTTAACAAAGTATTCAGTTGATAAAATGATCAGAAATATTGACACAGAAATTCTAATCATGATAAGCTATTTTAATCCCCATTGTTCTATGCCGGTCGGGGGAGCGTTGTTGTAGCCTGTTGTGATAGACTCTATAAACTGATGCAACGAGAATCTTAATCCCTGTAAATTATCTCTCAGTACAGTACATTAAATAGTCTAATCAGATATAAAAGAGTATTAGTAAATAAATGGGTTTATACTTGAAAATTAGTTCGTTCCCGGGGAACGTCTTGTTATCCAACCAATCAGTAAATAACACGGGTATTCTATGAAGACTTTGACCAATCAAATATGTTGTAAAGAGTATCTTTATTTTAGATAATTGTGTATTATTTGAATATAAAACTAGATGTTGAAGTGGAGAGAGGCAGACTCTGCGGTTAGATTTGACAATCAGATATAGCGGTCACGCTTTCGTGTCGTGGCGGCCACGTTGGCCCGCCACGCTGTTAGATTGTATTTCACGAACATTAGCAAGCGTTGTATTAGAAAATATTCAACAGAAATAAATCGAGATGGAAACTGTTATGAACTGGTGTTTGTTTATGTGTGTCTTCAATAAACAATATTATTAATTACGTCACAGACTGAGCAGATTTATTCGTGCATGAGGAAAACGCTTTCTTAAAGCTCCTTCTATCGGATCTACATTGAAAAGGGAAAATAATTTTCGTCTAATTCGCCGTGCTCAAACGAGGAAAATAATATTTATTGCATGTCTATACTTTATGACTATGACATAATATATATTTAAAGAATCAACAATGTCATATTGGCTTAAAGTAAACGAGCACCAATAGAAGTTTAAAATGTATAATTACATCTTTAACATAACGAGATCGATGTGTATATACTTTACATAGGATTTGGAAATAAACACTATCGGTAATTAAATATCTATTTAGTAACTATGCGTCACTTGTTTACTGTTATGCTTATTGACAAAAATGAATCTATACACAAATCACGGAACCTTATTAAAGCAGGTATACGCTTTAAACTGTTTATTATCCTCGATCTGAGGAAATGGGCTTTAATGCGTGTGCGCAAAGTGTCGTCCCAGAATAGCCTGTGAAGTCCGCACAGGCTAATTAGGGACGACACTTTCCACCCTAACTGGAATTTTGTCAAGAAGAGTCTTCCTACAACGAAAAATACCATAAAAGCGAAAAGTGTTGTCCCTAATTAGCCTGTGCGGACTGCACAGGCAAAACCTGGGACTATACTTTACGCACAATTAGCGGCATGAATATGCGCAATTTTAGACCATCACGGGTGAAGTGGAGTGCGGACGTTACAATGCTGTTTATACTATAGGTGACCTGTTGAGTACTTGCAGATTTAAATTGAATACTTTACTTATCATTAAATGTACAAACGTTCCATTAACATGAGCTAAAGATTAGTTCCTTGAACATTTCGATACCAGTGAGTATGTATGAAGTTCTAATTTAAATCATGTAGTAGACAATGTTATCGAACTGCATATGTCTTAATGTTCATTGGCTTTTTATTGTAATTGTACTGGCCTTGGACTTGAGAATTTTCTTTAAAATATTATTTTTCCGGTATTTTTTTCCGAAGCGCTTTCAGAAACTAACCATATTTTTGGTGTGTGAGTCTACCTACATGACCTACAGATCAAGTTCGAGTTTACTGCTGATTTTTGACGAAGTTACTGGTCCTGGACTTAACACATTTTTCTAACCTTACACTTTTTCCGGAATTGTCGCGAAAACTCTTTCAGTTATTTACCTGATTTTTGATGCTTGAGTATACCTACATGACTTTCAAATCATGGAATGAGGGACAATCTGAGCCATATGGACACATAGTTTGTTAACTTAAAAGAGACTCTCTCTTAATTATCCAATCGTTAAGCATTACAGCAGGTACGCAGTAAACTATGTTTAATATACTTCTACATATTAAGGTGCACTTTATGCAGCAAAGCGTATAAGAGATCCTTATCAACGGAGCATTACATCCCAGATTTGTTAAAGCATGCACAATCCGATTAGTCCGATAAGTAACATGTTTGTCACTTCCTATATAACCAACAATACACAGAACGCGACATGTGTTACAGTAAAATGATATAAAATACGTCGAGGAAACAAACCTACGCTATTCAACTGTTCAGATAGTCGATTGTGCATTCAAACTTGAAATCTGTGATTTCAACATATCATGGTATTTCTTAGTATACAGGGCGTGTTCTTGTTGTTGGTCATAGCATTATTTGTGGTGGAAGTAGGAGCGCCCAGACCACCGCCGCCGACGAGGCCGACACCGCCGCCAAGAGGAGGCAGCTACGGACACGAACAGTTGACGCAAAATACAGAAAAACAACTGAAGGAGATGAACAAGACTTTGGACGCCATCTACACGCTTGTAAGTTCAATAGTTTTTCATGCTTCATAATCACCACGATATTTAACCGGTAGTGCTTATATGTTATAAAAATTAAGGAGTATAGGAATAATGGACTTGTTTACAAATTAATGAATAAAAAAGTTCTGACGTAGTTTCAAAAATAAAGAGGCCTTCCAGAGTGAATGCCCGGCGAAGCCCCGACTGCCAACCTCAACAGGGAGATTCCAGGTCTTCCATCCTTTTTGTCGACACTCATCAAGTAGCGGCTGGTATTTGTTCTTCTTTCTCTCCTGTTCTTCCTCGATTCGTTCTTCCCATGGCACTGTAAGTTCCAGAAGCACTAGCTTCTTTGTTGCTCTTGACAGCAATAGCACGTCAGGTCGTAGAGTGGTGGTTGCGACGTCTGGTGGGAATCTCAGCTGCTTCTTCATATCTACCATAAGTTCCAAGTCTCTCGCTGATGATAGGATGCCTGAATCTGTAAACCTGTTGCTTAGTATTGGTCCTCCCTCTCTGAGAAAATTGATGAAGGTTGGTCTTGTCTGCATTGGTTGCGTCTTCTTTCGTTCCACATCAAGGCTGGCTGCAATCTAGCTGAGGATCTTGTCGTGTCGCCATTGGTATCTCCCGCCTATAAGTGCTGTTCTGCAAGACGATAGGATGTGCTCTAGGTTGGCTGGCATGCCACATTACCTGCAGGTGGGGTCCTCAGTTAATTGTCAGGTCCGGAGGTTGGTTGATGTAGGCAAAACATCGTAAACAGAGCGTAGTAGAAATCCAATTCTATGGTGGTCCATTCTCCACATGGCACTCCAAGACACACTCCTTTGTTGGACCCCTTCCCATTTCAACCAACTGTCCTGTTTCTTCATTGCAACGGAGCTTGCCTCGTCTCTTCCTCTATCGACCGAACTTCACCCTAGACCATCATCCTCTTCTCTGCTGATGATGCATCCCTCAAACTGGTTATTGTGAAACATCTTAATCCCAGCCAGATGTAGTTATTCCCACGATGTCGCTGTGTCTAAACCTGGATTTTGCGTCGTTGACTGCCTTGTCTGCCCTCCACTTCCGACCTGTGTTGATTTTCACCCGGTCTCCACTGACCATCTCGTCTGCACTGTCTCGCATCATCATGACTTGCCTGACTTTGGTGACATTGAACTACTCTGTAAGAGAGGAAAGCAAAAGCTGTAGCTTGTTGCCAGAGCTGTAAAGGCCGATACTTGATAAGCTTCTTGGAACTCCGAGCCATCTTCTGATGTAGCCGCTTAGTTTCTTCTCCATAGCTTCGACAGTCGATATTGGGACGTCGTATACCAAAAGAGGCCACCGCAGTCTTGTAAGAACTTCATGCTGCTAGATCTAAGCCTTGTACTTCCCTGGCAAACCGCTCTGGCCCACGGCTTGCATCCAGTCATCTACCTGCTGCCGCATCTCTATCACACTTTCCTTGTCGCTGAGAGAGCTTCTGAAACACTTGCCAAGGCTCTTTACTGGCTGCTCAGTCACTGTCGGAATGAGTTCCCCGCGAAATCGGTCCTGTAACTTTCTTTTCTCCAGGACTAGGCTCCTGGACCTGGCTTGCTTGAACTTCATCCTCGACCATGAGATCAGTCGTTTAAAGTCTCCTAACATCCATCTTCCTTCCGGAACTGACATAGCTTTTATTGTCGTGTCATCCATGAAGTCTCTTGTTGATGGCTGGCGTATACGTGAGATGGTTATTTGACCTCGACTCATCTTCTCTGCTTCTTTCACCATCAGGTTCATCGCTGCAGAGAAGAGAATGACAGAGATAGTGCAACCGGTAACTATCTCGTACCTCGAGGCGCTGCCATAACGTTGTATAGTCAGACACTGTGAAGCGCATCTTGAGGTTGTCAAATTAGTGTTTCAGCATTTGTTGAACCTTCTCAGATACAGCATATTTCTTCAGTGTTAGGTATATATGCTTGTGTGGGACTGTTCCATATGCATTGGCTTAGTCCAACCACAAGACCGTCAGATCTCCTTTGGTTGCCTTGGCCTCCTTTATGAGCTGAGTAAGCAAGCTGGTGTGTTCAAGACATCCTGAGATCCCTGGCACTCCTCCTTTTTGCACTGAAGTGTCCATAAACTTTTTTGCCAACATGTACTTAGTAAGCCGCGTTGCTTGGATGGACAAAAATACATTTCCCTCAACATTCAGAAGGGAAATAGTCCGGAACTGTTTCAAAAGTCTTGGAGTCCTCCTCTTTTGTTATGAAGCAGCCCTCTGAACGTCACCAGCAGTCTGGTAACAGTCCCTTCATCCACACCACCCGGATAAGTCTCCAAACGTCTCGGGCAATTTGTATATACTTTGTACGAGATTTCTGTTCGGACCCGGTGCTGATCCTGTTCTTGCCCTTCTGATGACGTCTCTGACTTCCTGCAGATTTGGCTCGGCGTCGTCGAAGACATATGTTGGTGGTTCCGGAGACATAAGCGTGTCGGGGTCGCCCAGGCCATGTTCTCTGTTCTCGTCAGAGTGAACATTCCGTAGGTGGTCCTCCACTTCCTGTCTTGGACAATCTAGCCTGCCTGATCTCTTGTCTCCAAGGAGCTTCTACGTGAACAGGAAGGGGTAAGCTGTGAAGTTAGTCTGCTTCCTTGACGAAGCTATATGCTCGCGCAGATACTTTCTTAACTCGGCCAATGTTGGTCACTCTTCTTCTGAAGCGTCCTTATATCTTGCTGTGTAGCGCCGTTTGCCCCCCCCTAAGTTTGTTGATCTTGATCTGGCGTCGATTAAGTATCGGCATTGTCCTTGTCGCTCTCTTTTCCTAGGCGCCAAAACTGCTCATTTCCATGCTGTGCATGATTGTTGCCATCGCTGCAAGTTTTCGGTCCACCGTCCCGGCAAGCGCAGTGTCAAGCACCATGTCTACCTCTTCCTCATACGCATGCCATTCCTTCTTCTGTGATGAGCTTGCTGGCCACTTGATCCGCTCTTTTCTGTTGTTGTGTTCTGTCGCTCTGTTATGAGTGCCTCTAGGCTCTAGTGTGCGTCTCTCCTCCGAGCCTTTAATCTTGATATTCCCTGAACTTGCGCCATTGACTTGATCCTCTGATGAAACGCGGAGGTTCTGGACACTGTGGGGTGTAAGCTGGTCCCGCCCTCAACCGTTTCATGAGGTTGCCTTTTGCGTTTTACCTTCCTTAGAATCGGGAGACAGAAAAGTGTATGTGTTCGGCTACGCCATACGAAAATGAGAAAATGAAACATTGGTTTAAAAAAAAATGTTATATATTTTTAGAAACCTTTATAAAATTCCAAATACACATTATAAGACATCCGAAAGCGTGCTGACATGCTTGATGGAAAAACAATATTTTAGTAATAAAAGAAAATATACAATTACAGTAATATACACAGTTTTATACCGTTTCTACCATTGATGATTTGCAAACTAGTAATTATTCTATAATATAACACAATTAAATGTGTTTTGTTGGTCTTCTGACGATGAGCAAAATGCTATTGTTAGGTTTGTAAAGGATTCATCGTGGTAGTTTGATTTACTGTTGTTGTTGTTTTCTAATTTCAGGTTTTTATTTATATGTTCCTGTCGAAATTCCCAATATTCGGATGTGATGTGCTGATATATTTCTGAAATTATTGTCTGGTTAAGTTCAATAATTAAAAACAAACATACTCTGTCTTCTTTGATAAATAAATATCATCAGTGTAATTTTCGATTCAACATATTTTCATGACATATTTACAGACACTCACCATCCATTAGATGCAGTGGTCAGAATTTGAAAATGCTCTCATTTATTTTCCATTTTGTCAAAGTAAACGTGTACATGTAGTAAATGCACACATCTGCTTTTTCTAAAGGAACCACCAATAACCCCATGAAGAGTATGATTCAAAAACAGTTACCGAAACTGTAATGTTCACACGATTTCAATGAGTTTTATGGGATTATAGAATTGCATTGTGATCGACAAGATGCACGTAAGCAACGAATTCTACAAATAAGCATTTATTAATTTATTCACTGATGCAACTTTTATACAGAAAGCAGTGGCTATAAAACATTGTTCATCCAAAATGTTGTACAGGGGCTGTGTACTTGATTGTAAGTGGTCGTCGTTGAGATTTCTTGTCCGGAGCAACTAAACTAGGTATCAACTTGAAACGTCATAAGTAGGTAGATGTTATTAAGATGTTTTGCAGTGCATACAACCCATACATCTTGCTCTCCTATGTTCAGAGTAGTTGCCCTTTGATATTGTGTTTTAAAATTGTTCAACGGTGTGTATCTTAAAAACTAAAAGAGGTATCAACTTGAAACTTAATAAGTAGGTAGATCAATAAAGGGATGTGAAGTGCAAACAAATCATAACACTTTCCCCCACTCTTAGAAACTAGTTATCGCTCGTTGTTAATTTTTGTATTTAATTGCGTCTGGGAAATATAGAGAAAACTAAGAGCGTTTTCAACTTTAAACTTTAAAGATGGGTAGATCTAAACGATGGTGTATGCAGTTCACAAGAACTAAAATTCATGCTTCATTGCTTTTAGGTTTATTGTCCTTTGTTCATTGTGTGTACTGTAATATTATTAGGAGCATATCTCAAAATGTAGTGAAACTTTAAATTTCTTAGAAAGGTTGATCTTATTGAGAGGGTGTGTAGTGCGAAAGAACTTGCTTTCCTATATTTATAGTTATTGCCTTTTTTGTAATAACAATTTTGACCAGAGCACATCATGAAAACTAAAAGAGTTATCAACTTGAAACTTTTTTTTTTTTTTTGTTATTCAAAACTTTCTTTCAGTAGCTTATACTTTTTAGGAATCCAAAAATAACAACCACACTTTCTTTGTCGCTTAAAAGCAGCTTAATGTCCATTTAATATCGAATAATGAGTAAATTAAATTACAAATGTATAAGCCTGTTTTTTCGCGTGACAAATTAAGCTGTATTTTTAAACTCTTCGAACTATCATATGGACATGTTCAGTATCAACGTGTATATGAATAATGCATAATATTGGATTTACAAATTGTCTTATTTTATACTGCTGTTAATGTTATTGCCAGTAAAAGGCAATTAATTTTCATGCGATATTTGTTTTACTGTGAGCTGGTTACGAAAATATATTGTTTTGGATTTTTGCTGTAGAGTATTAAAGCCACACACCTTATTTGGCATAGTAAATTTAAGTATAAATAAGAAACATATTTTATCCATGCCAATTAGAATATATCTGGTGGATGCAAGGTAGAAATCCTTCTTTTTTACGCTTAAAACTTTAAAAAATAATCGCGTTTGTCGAAATGGACGTATACGTCTAGAAATCCTACTTTCGGTTTTAAAGGCGGTACCGTTTGAAAAATAACAAATTACTTGCTTACTTGGCTATAGATTTAATTTTATATATGCCAATAAGAATATATCTGGTGGTTACAAGGTAGAAATCCGTCTGTTTTGCGCTTTACAACTTAAAAATAAACGCGTTTGTCGAAATGGATATGTACGAATAGAAATCCTACTTTCGGTTTTTAAAGCGGTACCGTACGTTTGAAAAATAATAAATTACTTGCAAACTAGGCTATAAATTTAATGACAATTTTGCACACTTCCAAATTTCATCTATATGTATTGATTAACATGTATTTCATTTCAAGGTGTGTGGCTTTAATAAGTTTTGGATTGTGTACTTGTCTATATTAAATCCAATAAGTCTGGAGTAACAATAAATACTTTAAGTAGCACTCAACATAAAAAAACCATAGCACAATAATAAATGTTATTCCATACTAAATATCAAAGTGTTAACTAGTCTCGAACTAATATACATTGTATATAGTCTGATTGATTTGGGTGTTTGATTTATAACCAAAAACTTTTCCTACAAATCGGTTTACAGCCGATAATAAGAGTGTGACTCGCATTGTATATAATTAATGAGGATTATTTTTTAATAATAACGGTGGTCATATAACTGTATATTTATGATGATATCTAAATATTTGGACAAAGGGTTTACTTTTCCGTATGGCCGATTGTATGGTATTTAACATGAAAATAACACATTTGCTAAATTGGACTGTTATACAATTCAACGTTATACTAGATTGGATCGACCTCTTTTGTTAGTTAGATCGTTTTTTTTTTGTTTTTTTTTGGGGGGGGGGGGG
>VMBQ01004452.1:68256-90756 GCA_007657795.1 Dreissena rostriformis
TTTAATATCATTTTCCACTTGGATGATTCTTACTTTATCAGTTCCTGTGTCAGAATCTTTTTTAAGTAAATTATAAAACTCGGTTTCGAGAAGATGCAACAAAGTTTGGCGTTCACGTGATTTTTTCTTTGAGTATTCTATTGACATTTGTTTAACTTCCCATTTAAGTACTTCCCATATAATTTGTTTACTATCTATATGTAAATGTGAGCATTCGTCGATAATGTTTTTTACTTTAGTACAGTATTCATGTTCACTCAAAATTGAGTTATTTAATTTCCAAAATCCTTGGCCCCGTTTCGATGGGGTTTTAAGTTTGATAGATATTGCCATATGATCAGTCGATTGAATTATTGCAGGTCTAATATCGCTTGCATGTACAAGAGGAATACTATTTTTGTCTAAAAGCCAGAAATCTATACGACTTTTATCAGTATGACTTTTCCTCCTCCATGTAAACTGGTTTTTTGTAGGATTTAAATATCGCCAAATATCCGTAAGATTATTTATTCGTTTAAGATTTGTTAGTTTACCATTAATTTTTACTTCACTTTTTGATGATGATACTCTATCACGTATGTCGTTTATTTCATTAAAATCTCCACCAATTAATTTAATGCCCTGGGAATGTTCATTTAATATTTTTGAAATTAAATCGAAAAATACGTTTCGTTGTTTTTTGTCATTTGGTGCATAAATATTGAGGAGTGATATGTTATTGTTTTGTGTTTCAATATTCATTAATATATATCTTCCATTTGTGTCTATGTATGTGTCAATGACTGTGCACTGAAGGGACTTTTTAATTATGATTGACACACCTTTGCTTTTACTATCTCCGTGTGAGTGGTAAAGTTCCCATTCAGAAAATGCATCCACTAAAAGTACTTTTAAATCTTTAGTAAAGTGTGTCTCCTGTAAAAAGGTGATATGTGCTCGTTGATGTAAAAAATATTGTTTTACTCTTGCGCGTTTTAATTTATCTCTTAGTCCTTGTACATTAATGGAAATAATGTGTACATATTCATTTAAGGTTGTCATTTACAAAAATATGATAAAGTTGCAACACGTTGTTACATCCATTACATTAATGGAAAGAATGTGTAAATGCTTATTTAAGGGTGTCATTAACAAAAATATTGAAACTTGAAACTTACTAAGAAGGTGGATGTCACTTATGGAATTTTCAGTGCACATGTTTGTACCTTAATTTTGTCCAAAGCATATCTCGAAAACTAAAACTAAAAAGTGTATCTTTCTTGACAATTTACCATAAATTTTTTCTCCATCGTTTGAGAGTTTTTGCCGTTGGTTTGTCTATACTATTTAAATTTTGTATTGGACATATCCTGCACAAAACTTAACATTTTATAGATTGGGAGCTGTCAATTAAAGAAAGAGATGTGCGCAAGGGACTCAACTCTCCCTTTCATAAGGTCATAGTAATTGCTCTCGTAAATATTCATGCTGAAATATTGTCCAGGGTATATCTCGATTATAATATGAGGCATCAATGCATAACTGCGAAAGATATGAAGCTTGCATTTATGGAAAGAAAGTTCATCAAACTGAACTGCCAACGCTTTCTGAAAAAAGGCATGCGAGGGGTATTTCAGACATGCGAAGACAGTTCTAGTTGTAAGTAAAGCATTCGACTTTACTATCAACCTTAACGTCGATATGTATCTACCTTTCCTATGATTTTAGCCATTTTTATATAGATTCAGCCACCCATCCCCTTATTTAAAAATTCATATTTCTTACTAAACTTTGTTTTCGGTTTTAAAACAACTTCACATAGATGTCGTTGTTTCAAAAACGTGAATTAAACATTTTATATAGGAAAAAGTTTTTTTAATTTAGCAACTATTTATACACATGTTTTATTAAGACCAAGAACTTTGTTAATATTCTCTTTAAAACATTTTTTGGTATTTCTAAGTATAAGAAGATTTGTTTAATGAGAGACCGACACAAAGGTCGACATTATTCGAGACGGACACCATGAGATATAAAAGAACTATTACCAGATTTTTGTCCATTTACTTACTGAAAATATTGATACGGAAGATTTGAAAAAAAAACAATCGAGGCCGATAGGCAGCATTGTCAGAATAAGGCATATACCAAGGAATTATCTGATCTACAAATCATCTGGGCCGCATGATAATGATAATAATCATCATTATTATATGATGATGATGATGATGATGATGATGCAGATGACGATGATGCAGATGATGATAATGATGCTGATGCTGATGATGAAAATCATGATGATGATGATCATGATGATGATGATCATGATGACGACGAGGACGAGGACGACGACGACGAAGACGACGACGACGACGATGATGGTGATGATGATAATGATGATGATAATGATGATGATAATAAAGATAATGACAATGATGATGATGATGGTTAAGATCATGATGATGATAATGATGATGATGCTGCTGCTGATGATGATGATGATGATGATGATGATGATGATGATGATGAAGATGAAGATGATGATGATGATGATGATGATGATGATGATGATGATGATGATGATGATGATGATGATGATTTTTCCCTTAATGTGCATGATCTTTAGTGATCTTTTCCGTTACGACAAGTAATAGCTTAAGTGGCTTTATAACTATCATCATGTAACATTTGTTGAATCAGTAAGTGTCGTTTTTCGCTTCAAGGTCCCTGCTATTTATACAGTGGGTGTTTAAACATTCGTTCAAAATGCTCACCAGAGTGTTCTACAGGATTTGCTGTTTAATTGAGCATAATAATCCAAGATATTTCTAAATACAGACGGGATCCGATTATGGAACACGTTTGCATCAAATAAATAGTATACTTATGTAACACATGTTTGCATATAATTCGTCAAGTAAAACGTCACATAGCTATTCCAGATAAGTCCAGTGGGAAATACAGGAACGTTATAGTTGCAACTTTAAATTAATATTACGGCATTTCTAAGAATGTGGCGTGTGTTTTTGATGCTAATCTTCGTTTTTCCTGATGGAAACTGGCAGACCGAGACAGACCGGAGACCAACGCAACGATGTCGACCGACACTGACACTAAGGCTGATATATAGAGCGGGATCGACAACTTAACCATAGCCGACACATAGACCGAGACCGACGCCATGACCAAGGCAGACATATATAACGAGACCGACACAAAGGTCGACATTGATCGAGACGGACACCATGACCAAGGCCGACATAAAGAGCGAGACCGACACCATGACCAACGCCAACATATAGACCGAGAATGAAACCATGACCAAGGCCGCCATATAGACCGAGTACGACATCAAGCCCGACATATATACCGACAATGCCGCCAAGAGGACGCAATTCGTTGCACGAGCGTCTGACTTACTATATAAAACATCAACTTGAGCAGATGGACAGCATTTTTGACGCCATTCAAATACTTGTAAATAGGTTTGTTTGTTCCTTTATTGTTCTATGTAAGAAAAAACATTAATAATTATACAGTATACACGTCATGTGTGACGTAATTCAAATGTCAAGAGCTTACAATTTTGCCTCAATGGTAATTGCTCAGCCGACAAAGTCACCCAAAGATGCGGTTAAGGCGCATATTTTAGTATCCCGCTTTACTCTTTATGCATCCCGTACTTATTATCCCCCGCCATAGGCGGAAAGATATTGTTTTGGCGATGTCCGTCCGTCCTTCCGTCCTTTCGTCCGTCCGTCCGGCACTTTTGTGTCCGGAGCCATATCTTAGAAGTGCTTTGGCGGATTTCATTGAAACTTGGTATGAGTATATATATGGATAAGAGGATGATGCACGCCAAATGGCATTGTACNTAAGAGCCTGTCCTGAGAGTGCATCATACGTTAATAAAAAAGAACCCCCAGTGGTAAATATATAAATAAGAGGATGATGCATGCCAAATTGCATTGTACACCATCTGTTAATAACGGAGTTATGGCCCTTTGTATGTTAAAACAATGCTTTTCACTATAGGCACTTTTGTGTCAGGAGCCATATCTTAGAAATGGTTTGGCGGATTTCATTGAAACTTGGTATGGGTATATACTGTATATGGATAAGAGGATGATGCACGCTAAATGACATTGTACACCATCTGTTAAAAACGGAGTTATTTCCCTTTGTATCTTGAAAAACTGCTTTTTACTATAGGCACTTTTGTGTCCGGAGCCATATCTTGACAGTGCTTTGGCGGTTTTCATTGAAACTTGGTATGAGTATATATATGGATTAGACGATGATGCACGCTAAATGGCATTGTACATTATCTGTTAATAACGGAGTAATGGCCCTTTGTATCTTGAAAAAATGCTTTTCACCATACTAGGCACTTTTGTGTCTGGAGCCATATTTTGCAAGTGCTTTGGCGGATTTCATTGAAACTTGGTATGAGTATATATATAAATAAGAGAATGATGCACGCCAAATGGCATTGTACACTATGTGTAAATAACGGAGTTATTGCCCTTTGTATATTAAAAAAAGGCTTCTTACTATAAGCTTACAGCTGTCCCGAGCCATATCTTGCAAGTGCTTTGGTGGATTTCATTGAAACTTGGTATGAGTATATATATGGATAGAAGGATAATGCATGCCAAATAGCATTGTTCACCATTTGTTAATAACGGAGTTATGGCCCTTTGTATCTTGAACAAATTATTTTTACTATAAGCTTACAGCTGTCCGGAGCCATATCTTGGAAGTGCTTTGGCGGATTTCATTGAAGCTTGGTATGAGTATATATATGCATGAGAGGATGGTGAATGCCAAATGGCATTGTACACTATTTGTTAATAACGGAGGTATGGCCCTTTGTATCTTGAAAAAATCCTTTTTACTTGTATAAGCTTACAGCTGTCCGGAGCCATATCTTGCAAGTGCTTTGGCGGATTTCATTGAAACTTGGTATGAGTACAAACATGTATACTTGGTGTGAGTGTATATATAGATAAGCAAAAACCCATTACAGATACAATTGAGTTTTAAAATATTTGACAAAAGGCACAACCCTTCACTCATACCTTTTCTTTTAGTTCTACACCCATCCATAAACAAATATTTTTTGCGGGGTATATCAATTCAACGAATTTGCTTGTTAAATCTTCTAATTGCCGCATCAATCCGTCGAGAAATTCGCGCTAAATGCCACGTCTACATATACTTTGAATTCTTTTTAGACAAAAAAGTTGTATCGAATGCGGAATCAGTTTCTCTTAATGCTTACAGGCCAGGATGAACGGAATAAAAAAAGGAATAAAAGCAAAAACAAAAGCAAACTAGATATATAGGTTGTAGAAAAATAACCAAAGGACAAGATGGCGACGAGATTTTTTCACCTGATGTTGTCGCTTGGGGTGTACTATTCCTACATGTAAAGTGTATTGACAAATTTAAATGTATTACTTAAATCCAAAGACGTTATGTATTGCACCTCTCATTTTCATTTTTGTAAGTATTACTATATTCTATGTGAACATGTATATTCATTTATCATGACATTGAATAAATTCATTACTGTATTTATATTGATGATGTCAAATAATTGGACTAGGTATACATTTCTCTAAAGTATAGTTGTGATATTTAGCCGTGGTGTATATGTTCAATTATGAATACGTACTTTAAATGCTTTTTACTAACACCAACGTTAATTTTGATGGTCGATGTGTATCACGAAAAATGTTCTCCTCGTATACGCATGTTCCACACGGGATCAGCAGAAAATCTATTTCACAAATCTGTCTTTCGGTTGATTCCGGAGATTGTTTATGCATCACTAATGACGCATGTTTATTTCAATTCAGACTTAACATAATCTGCAGAGTCTCAGTTTGTATCTAAATCCGCACAGGCTTATCCGGGACAACACTTTACGCCTAAACTGGATTTTCACTAAAAAGAGACCTTTAACCAAACAGCGCAGACCCTGATGAGACGCCGCATCATGCGGCGTCTCATCTGGGTTGACGCTGTTTGCCAAGGCATTTTTCTAGACGCTAAGCATAAATGGGTTAATATTTTGACAGGATGCTTAAAAAACATAGTTTTTCTTTGCATAGGAGAATAAACACTCGTCAATAACACTTCTTGTATAACCAAAGCACAGTCATCAGATGGCATATTAAATGATGCGACATTGTTGCTGTCGGGACTTGGTTTTTACCTACAAAATGCATCTATGTCGTAATTTGGCGCCTCTTTTAACAAAAACAGAAATTCAGAAATAAAACTTTACGTCCATAAGATAAATATTTCCACGACAATCCAAGATGACTGACCATCAATAATCATATTATAGCTTGTGCGGTAGGTTTTTGTCCGCAAACGTTTGCAATATGTTCCAGTCTGCTTTATACAAGATTAATACATTTTACACATACTTAGGACATGCAATTATTGGCATAAAAGGGTTCTTTAAACCTTCGCGAAACATTGCAATAACGCTGAATTATCGGAAATTTACAGAGACATCTAACATATCTATTTAACAGTAATACAGATGCTTATGAATGGAAGTTCCGTTCTTTCCAGACACATATTCCTCAAGGCTGCCAATAATGGCCTCTGTTTATTAACTCAACGTGCTTCACAAGGCTAATATTCCTTCCAAATGACTGTTTTAAACAAACCAATTACTGATACTTGAGACGATGGTCGTACATTGGAGAATTATACCTTGGGCGCAGACCTTAACTTTGCATGGCTTTACGCCTGAAGTTACTTACATTGTTTATATAATTGATAAGGGTTACCATACAGCAATGAGTGCGAAGGAAACATCGCAGTAGTCTTCAGTTCTTAAAAAAAGATATTTTACTAAATGGCACCTTAAGCATTGACTTTCTGGCGTAGTGTACATGTCTTATAACGTTTTTGCATATTGGCATCACGTGAAAGTCATTATATATATTTGGGCTGAACGTTTGGTAAAATATTTACTCCAATCTAGCGTTAATGCATTTCTCTGAGTAAAGAATGTATGAATATTTTCTGTATATCTCCCACTTCGTATTAGCATTATTGATTCAGTCAGATAAGGAATGAGTTCCGAAGTTTGTTCGTAAAACAGTGCAAGTTAATCGATTAAATCTTCTTAGCACAATTCAAGCGGTATGACAATCGAATCGACGTTCACAGCGTCAATACGTAGGAACAATGTCGTGCGATCGGTCAGTCACAAATAAATGTTCCAAATGAACGCGGCGAAAATTTTATCTTAAGAAAGATGCACACAAATTATCGCAATTGTCGTACAACTTGTAAACAAGTTATAGCATGGGACCGAAGAAACATTTCATGAGAAAACAGCTATAAGAGTAGCTCCTATTTATTCATTTAAATATCCAATAACGTTTCAGAGCCACTGTTAATTGAGTGCTGTATTATTTTTAGTTTTGTATTACTTACATGAGATTTAAGAGCATAAAGTACAGTCAACTTACAAAAAAGTATTTTCTTTCATGTATTACACTATCCTGGAACTACCTATTCGAAAGGGTATTTTTTCATTAATGTACTGAACACTCAATTGAGTAACCTATTCGAAAACATACTTGCTTTCCGATTTAAATTGGAGATGATGTAAGAATAATTTATCTCACTGCATGTGGGAAGCTATTTTGGGTAACACAATTAAGGGCTTGTATTGTAGTGCACGTTATAAATGAATGAAATCAGAAATGCGAGTCAATCAAACGAATGAACTCAGGAAGTCAATGTCTCATTGTACTTCCGTTTAATTAGCAAACCTTGTCACGCGCTCTAAAGAAAGCTTCCATTTTGCAGTTTCTATCAAGCGACATTTTAGTTTATCTTCTTATTACAATGACATCTAGAACACGTTCGCCAATTAAAATAATAATAGAAAAATATATAAAATATCCTTCGTGTTGATTGAAGAGGGAAATCATCAAAACAAACTCAATTTTGCTCGTAGTATTTTAAACATCGCATATATTGATATGTCGACAGAACATGTGTTTTAATATTACAACAGATCATGTTTTAATTCATACTAAGGTATTTGTTTTGGAACGATATCTTCGAACTGTGCATAAGTCACGCAATAGTTTTTGTTATTTTCATACGTAAGTTACGTTAGATCAACAGGCAATTGCTTTATAATTGCACTATGTATTCAAAAGTGTTTCTGCTTATCAGAATTCACATTTAAAATAACATACGAATGACAAGGAATTTGTATTTCTACGTATACCTATATCGGAACATAATTTAAATGTGTCTCGTTCTGAGAAAACTAGGCTGCATGTGCGTCAAGTGTCGTCCCCGATAAGCCTGTGAAGTCCGCACAGGCTAATCAGGGACGAAACTTTCCGCTTTAATTGAATTTTTGCTAAGAAGAGACTTCATTTAAACGAAAAATTCCATAAAAGCGGAAATTGTCGTCCCTGATTAGCCTGTGTGAACTGCAAAGGCTAATCTTGGATGACAATTGACGCACAAGCATTTTGCCCAGTTTTCTCAGAACGCGAAAAATATATAGATATGTTTTTAGAAAACAGGTACAACACAATCTTTTATTTGAAAAGCATAGACATGCACTTTTGAAATGCAATGTATTTGATCATTGTAAAATGAATATGCATTACCTATTGAACACCATAATCAGAGCGTGCACTATTTCATATCATCTCCGTTTCTCGTGTGATACCGCATGTTACGCGCCACACGACTGATACATTCGCTTGGAACAATTGACAAGCGTTATATTACTTGTGGTATATACCACAAAGCTCTTTGAATATACAATGGCACTCCGTATCCTGATTTTGGGACGCGTAAGAAAGAATGATGTCATCACGCAACGTCATCACTCTAGCACACACTACAAAAGATGGTGAACAAAATCAATCCATTTGTAAAAACTTAATACTTGGGTGGATTAAACGTATGTGGAATATAAAAGTGAAACCATTGTCTGTTATGTCCAGTCTACGTTGCGTCTTTTGTTGCGGAATAAGCATCATCGTTATAATTGTTGATGCGTCCGTTGTGATAATGATAGGGCTACAATATCAGATATAAAGTAAAGTCATATGCTGCTGATTGAAAGGTTGGTTAAAAGTGCCTTTTTTTAAATAGAAATTGCTCTTTGCATTCACTTTGATTTCATTTGGTGTTGTTCGGTTTATCATGCCTAACTGCATCTTATAAATGAGGTTATTTTGCTGAGAATACAATTTACAACCAAATGACATTCGTGGAAAAACCGTGATTGGATAGCATTAGATAAACATTACACACACTTTCCTCTTCAAATGTATTGTTTTATGTTTAAATGTACGAACCGTGCACTGTGAGTTCCATTCAGATAATTTTAAACGGAATTTGATTTGAAATATACTTTCAACTGGTCAGCATGCGTTGTACCTATACATAAAATGGGACTTTTCAAAAGCTAGCATATTTCGGAATATTTGATATGTGTTTGTTATAAATAATTTCAAAAGTAACTCTTCACCCGCATACATAATTGACAAAACCACCATTCAGGGCTGGGCTATACAGACCAACGTTCTTTCCGTCTGTCGGTCTATGTGTACCAAAACTCTGTCATAAGAGTAATTATTTAGTGGATACATTCACATATTTTGCGTCCCACACAAGGACCACATGTTTACATTGAATATAAAAGTTATACTTTGGTTTTGTAGAAATTATGCTATTCATCTATTTAACTTTACTCTCAAGTATTTAAAAATAATTAAGCACAATCGTTCAGCTATATGAATATGTTTTTCTTCCGAATTTCATTCGTTGTAATGGATAGAAAAATATAAATATTTTACGTATACCAGGTGTCATGGAAACTGATTGTCGATAATAGGTTTCTAAACCACGTGGCAACGTATTTGTTAGTGATATTTTCTATGGTCATCGCGTTGTCAAAGACAGTCCACTATTGCGTGTTGAAGATTTGTTTATGCCGGTTTAGCAAAAACAGTTGTTAATAACTGTTCGTAAATTTTGCTGTTCTCTGTGTGAGCATAACTTTGGAATAACAAATAAGTGTGCTTCATAAGGATATAATACGCGTTTAAAAAATATGCAATTGGTCGGTTACTTAGTGTACTATTTTACTTTGGTTTCTTTGTTTTTGCTTTAGTATTACAAATGTAAATAATGAAAAGATTGTTTTCTATACATGTAAATGTCATGCGCATGTAACGTGTGATGGAGGTATTTGGTGTTTATATTACAGAAACACGAGCTAAGTATGGCTGGAGTCATTGACCTGTCTGCCAAAACGTCTTCTCTTTATACCGGAAATTATACCGTTGCAGAAGGAAAGATGCTGCTTGCTTTGGAGGTTATTAATATCGTTATTTTAACACTTATCCTGATTGTTGCCTTGGTAGGAAACGGACTAGTTTCTTTTGTTCAATATTATAACAAACACAAAACCAGCACGGACGTATTTGTCACGACCTTAGCTGCCTTTGATTTATTTTCCGGGATGTGGTCTGTGCCAATGATGATTCTCAGAGTTCGTGAAACGGTTTGGCTGAGCGTGGCGTCGGATCTCTACTGCGGGTTAAATGCCTATTTTGTCTATGCCGCCAGCATTGGCGCGAACATATTACTTACCGCTATTGCAGTTGACCGATACATGAAAACCTGTAGGCCACACACATATATAATCACGACAAAGAGAGCTAACATATTCTGTATCGCTTTCGCCATTATAACAACTATTGTGTGTACGCCTGCATTTGTTTCAAAAACATATTCGAAAACGCGTCATAATTGCCAGCAACAATCAATCGGGTCAATTTTTGAATACCTTTTAACTCTTCTTTTTGTGGTCTTGTTCATTACAACTAGTGTCACCTACATCCTTGTCGCCAGGGAACTTAGGCGTAGAAATAAAATTCGAGCTTTGCAAACTACAGGGAATATATTAACGGCAGCGTCTGCAAAAGGGCCAATAATTTCCGGTGTTAATGCACATAAGACCCCACCTACATCACAGCCAATTCCTGTAAGCTCCAGGACAGTTTGAATTGAAGAGCGTTGGACAATCTGAATTGAAGAGCGTTGGACAATCTGAATTGAAGAGCGTTGGACAATCTGAATTGAAGAGCGCTCGACAACGTAAAATTGCAAATATAGGTCAGAGAGAAGAGAAGGTGAGAGTGGTGACATTTGTCATGTTTCTGATTACACTTGTTTTCGTGCTCTCTTGGATCGTGAGTTGGATTTCATTGTTAGCCATTCCTGATTCGGACAACGGCACTGTGAGACTGGTCAAACGAATGTTTGGGCAAACCCGCATTATCAACTGCGTTGCAAATCCGGTTTTCTACGCATGGTTAAGCTCGGAGTACCGGAAAAAAGCAAAGGCATTGTTAAAAAAAGCATTCTCCTTTCGGACATAATTTTTACGTAGATATCATTTTGGAAAGAAACGCCTCGTATCACGGTTGTTGTTGTGCTTTGAAGTTTCTCTTATTGATTTAATGGAAGGTTTCTGGATTTATTCGTAATATTGTCATTTAATAGTATTAGTGACAGCGTAACGGTCTGATTTTAACGATGTTAGTCATACATGTCCAAATATCGAAGGTTTTTACAAAGGCTGCGTATTTGTATACGTTTCGATTGTGGATTTAAACAACAAACTATCCCATATATTTCTTGATTCTGAGCTCTTTGCGAGTGTGCGTGCGTCTATCCAAAAGTAATTTGTAAATAAATATATATACAAATCTTCGAGTGCTAAAGAGCAAATTGTTAAAGTTTCGCGATGTAGCTAATTTAAAGAACGTTTATCCCTTTGTTTAATTACATGTAAAAGCGTCTGTTTTCAACTTGTATATTGTGCATGCCTTTTTTAACGTTTATTAACGTTCATAAAATAAGTATCTCCGATTGCTTTAGAGCATTTTGTTAAAGTTTCGCGATGTAGCTAGTTTAGAGGACGTATAGCCCTTTGTTTAATTACATGTACACGAGTCTGTTCTCAACTTGTATATTTTGCATGCCATTTTAACGTTAATAAACTTTCATAAAATAATTATCTCTATGTTCGACGGCGCATATTTTCAAGGTTTCAAAATAACGCTATATTTTAAGAATAGATTGTCTTTTGTTTAAAATTGAATAATGCCAGTAAATAGTGATTGAAGTGTTTCTTTTTGGTCTTATCCATTCTCTTGCAAATTCTTACCATGTGTAAATATTATTCCTAAGGAGAGAAACTATATAAGAACTTGATTCTTTCGTTTCAATCCTTTTCTGCTTATATTGAGTATGATTTGTATTTATTGTAAATGCCATGAGAAATAAATGTGTTTAAACTAAATTCTTACTGAGCCCTTTCGACAAAGATGCACCCATATAGGGGGATACACTATCTGTGACAGCTTTGTGTTACGTTAAAGAAAAAAAAATGTTGTGTAATAATGATAATATGTGAAAATGACAGGAAAACTTTTAACTCCAATTTATTGTTTTGTGTTATGTTGTGTTGGTGTTGTTATTCTATTATATTTTGTGTTTTATGGTCAATAAAACACGCGTTGCTCTCAAAAGTTGTTGTTGGTGTTAAATATTGGTTGTTATCGTTTATTTCAAGCGGCCATTCACACATAAATAGACTCAACCTTGTTTAGACGCCGTTAAATATATGTTCAGATGATACATACAATAAAAGTAAAGACATGGTTTTCCCATCGACATATAGTTTAGAGAGATATTAGTAAATGTTCATTTGCGTGGATTAGTGCAAACATTTATTCTATTATGGTACGTGTGTTGCAAACATCCTTTTTTATTTGCTATAAAATGCATGATATTGTGTGTTTTTCTGAAAGAAAATCTATTTTGCTTCGTCTGGACAAATAAATATGTAAGCCCTATTGTGTATGTTTTATTTTAAATTTCTGGGTGACAGTATGTATGAATTAATTAAGGTAAGATTCATTGGTGCAATGTTTGAGCGATTTAGTTGTTATTTGTAGTATACACTGACAATCAATATCATAACAAGGTCGCCGTGGCGTAATGGATATGGCGTCCGCCTAGCGATCGGGAGGGCATAGGGTCGATCCCCACTGTTGGAGCGTTTTTTAGATCTCCCCCAAAAGACACTAAGTTCTGGTTCTAGGCCCAGGCAACGGACTCGAGAGCGTTTCAATAAACCTGAAGCTTGCGATGCAATCGAGCTAAAATAAATAAATTTAAAACAATCAATACCAATCGATGGCAGTCGATGTTTGACCATGTCAGATTACAGCCTTTAGACTTTACCGTTCTAGTAATTAAATGAGCAAAAAGCATACATCCACAGCAGATAGAAAAGTACCAATGCCATTGGGATTCGTTTCGAGAATATATTGGTCGGCCATTCTGTATATAAGATTGGTAAGCAATCGATCTTCATATATATTCAGAAGTTTTAAACAACAAAAGAACGGAAGTTTGATTAAGCGTTCAAAATTCATAAATAAGTACGTCTAATTTGTCTTATAAACAAAACGTGACTTGAAGTATAGTTCGTGTCCGTAGTCGTATTGTACTTCATAAGAGGATATTTGTTGGATTTGGTGGAATATCGATTTTAATTCACGAGTGATCATAGAAAATATAGTTTTTCAATGATTACGAGTGTATTAAAATCGATATTCCACCGAATCCAACAAAACATGTTGTTATTTTATGCTTCAATCTCGCTTGAATCTTGAATCTAGCTTGAATAATAAGGTCATGACTTCAAAAAACGACGTCATTTCACAGTAAAACAATGAAAATTATCGATATTTTTCACTTTTAATTTTCACTTATTGAAACAGTTAAGTCTCATTTTAAATTCACTTATATCTTTCTATAAATCACCGGTAAGCATAAAATAAAATTTAATAATCCTTAATGTTTGCAATGTGTGAACACACGATTGTGCCTATGTTTATTAATAATACATTTTTTACAAAACAACACATACATAATTATATTAACAAAAATTGTTAGTTTTTTTTAACAAATATATTAATTTCAAACCATGCACCGGATTTGAAATTCCACGTGGAATTAAGATATATGCTATTTATAAGAAACGCAATTCGAAATTGGTTTAACAGCAATACTTAAAAAAAGTTGTTCATACAACTGATCGTATTGATACGTATTGCGGTCATTAACTTTCCCCTGGATATGAGCATTGCAATACAAAAAGTATATAAGGAATTTAATTTGTTATTTTTTGGATCTTAAAACTAATGTTTAAAGAAGTTAAGCTGAATATTATAATTGCTATTTAAGTGTTACTGTTTTCAAAGATGAGATTCGATCACGTTAACGGGGTTTTGTTGTTTATGTGTCGTAGTACATTGCAGTATGTATGTCAGCAAACTGATATTAACATTTAGTTGAGTCTCGCTCTGTAAAAATGAGTTATAATGCATTTGCGTAAAGTGTCGCCCCAGATTAGCCTGTGCAATCCGCACAGGCTAATCAGGGACGACACTTTCCGCTTCTATGATATTTTTCGTTTAAAGAAAGTATCTTCTTAGCAAAAATATAGTGTAGGCGTCAAGTGTCGTCTCTGATAAGCCTGTGCGGACTGCACAGGCTAATCTGGGGCGAAAATTTCCGCACATGCATTATAACCCATGTTCACATTAATTTAACCCACTTTCATAGAGCGGGACTCAATTTAATGTGTAGACGAATACCAGAAACATGAACAGGTTTGTAATACAATGTAACCCCATCAAATCTTATTATTTCATGTTACGTTTAATGATATTTTCAGGTTGTCAGACACAGGAAATCTTCACTTATGCTTCTCAACGCATAAACATAAAGTTAACATGCTTCATTTTTATTAAAAAAATAGCTTTAGCTGTATTGGCATTATATGGATTTTACCAGAATTAGTGTTGTTATATGTGCTGGAAATTGCTTTGTCATGATTTTTTTAATGAATTAAATAACGGCCGTTCCCTCATTTTATCTCGTAACGAAGAAAATTAATTGAAACGGGGAGATCATGAAATGAAAAAACTATCACATTAACGTAAGTTTACGTGCAAAATACGAGATCGTTACTTGACGGCTACGATACAACAATTTTAATATCCGGAAGCACATTCTACTGGAACACTCGTAAAAGTTGCCTACTTTGCAATCTTGTTTAGTAATACACACTGGAAAAAATGACGTTGTTCGCATTTAAGTAAGGTAAGGTAGGGCTTTTGTTTTGTTTGTTAAGAACAATTAAGATTTAAACAAGTAAAAGCTATGCCTAAACACGCAAAAAAAAATTCACAATCATGCAATTGTATGCAGTTTCTTACAGACATCAATAGACAGCTGTTATCAGGATGATGGTTTAAGCAGCAGGAAGCGCTAGATACAAATAAAACAATAGTTTTATTGTGTTTCGATTTGTCACATTATTGTGCATACAACAAAGCACGCTCGTTTTGTACTTGTATGTAGTATACCGATTCACCGAAATGTTATCGCTTTTTGATCCGCCGATCTTAGCTGTAAATTAACGTTGACCCGATGATGTGAGGTGAATCGAACTTAAATGGAAACTAGCTACTAGGTTACTCGCATTGGAGAATACTCATCATTACGAGCGACATACTGATCACACCTTGTAAGTTTGGAGTTATCCCAATACTCTGAGCTGTCAAGTTCGCATCTTGTCACAGTTAGACAAAACATGATATTTGTTGTGAAGGTTACTAATGCATTGCTGAATATTAAGAAGTGTTGAATGTTTGCTTACTATTCAGTCGTAAAGTAATGACGAAACCGGAGATGACGCATGTGATTTTCACTTGAGTCGATATGCATAATAAGCCAATGTCGATTTGCGAATTGACAGCAATCACGAAGTTGCTTTAAGATGTTTCTATTAGGGTATCGGTGAAGATCGAATTTTGTATATTCTAAACGTGAATATATACATATGTCTAAGTATATAAGTATCACTAATGCAGCACATTAAATATGGAATTAGCTACAGGTATTCACTGTTTTCAACTCAACTTCCATGAAGATCAGATGAAATATCTTTTAATACCACAAAATATCAACACGACAAAAGTTAGACTAAATCTTTAATATCGCTGTAATGATTTAAATTGACAAGTGGCTTGGTTTTCTTTATTTTGCAATGTTGATGCTTCCGGAAGAAGTTTACAACAATTGGAAAACAAGAAAGGAACATATTCTTTAATAATAAAACTTCGCTCTTAAAAACAAATGTTTAACTCAACTTCAAAAACAGGGAATATTTACCATTATACCCAGAAGTGGAAAAGCTTTTAAATCAATGTTGATTGGAGAAATATGAGTCGTTCGACTGTATACTACAACGTGTCTTCATTCTTGTTGAAGACTTCGGAAATGAGTTTTACAATTTAAACCATTACTTTTTTTTTATAAATTCTTGCATAACTTGAATGTTGAAATTATTTGGTAAGATAGGTGCGCCTTTTTATACAAATATAACAAGAGTAATCAAAAGTACTAAACAACCCACAAGTAAACTGTAAGTTAGTTATATATCCCACTTAAGGTTATCCTTTAGGCCGCGTAAGAACTTATGCAAATTTTATACATATTCGTCTCGAGTACATTCAGTATGGACATATTTATTGCTGTTTTAAGACGAGAACTTTCTAGAAAAACTGTTGCTGTCCTGTTTTAGGTAAGTCCCCGCCATCGGAAAGAAATCGGACACAGCAGTCATTCGTACAGACCATTTTATGAAGGTTGCTGGCACATCATGGGCGAAAAAAAAAGACTATAATGATAGTTCCTGCAAGTATGTATTTGCTATTTACAAATTAATCCCTCATTGTCCGTCGCCTTCCGTTTAAATTCGGAGTCCAAGTCAAACGAGTGTCTATCTGATCAAATAATTAGCCTTTATTCTGCATGCTCAAGTAATCATTGACCATGTCCGTTGATTGAAGTCGTTTCTTGAAATTGGTTTATGTTCGTGTCATTTAACTGAATAATGAATGTGACGTCAATTTAATTGAATTATCAATTTTACCTGCATGCAATTGTTAAATAACTAACAACACATATCCACTATTAAAAGACAACGTTTCACGTCTCATGTTACACCCATATCCCTGTCTAGTAGTGCAGTTCACACAACTTTTTTGGCATAGTAAATTTAAGTTTAAATAAGGAACTTTTTTTCTATGCCAATGAGAATATATCTGGGGATTACAAGGTATAAATCCGTCTTTTTTGCGCTTTAAAAAATAATCGCGTTTGTCGAAATGGACGTCTACGTATAGAAATCCTACTTTCGGTTTTAAAAGCGGTACCGTTTGAAAAATAATAAATTACTTGCTAACTAGGCTATAGATATAATGACAATTTTGCACACTTTGAAATTGCATATATATGTATTGACTAACATGTATTTCATTTCAAGGCCAGAGGCTTTAAAAGGTCAAATATATCCGATTTTGCCAAAAACAACATCTGATAAGAAGTGTATCTTAATTATAAATTGTAAACTGTAAAATTATTTGTGCAATACTTAATTACAACTGTTCACCATGAGGAGACAGCGTTTTTCTTGTAGCATCTCTTTTAATGCCGTAAACGTCGAAGATTAAATTTGACCAAACAACAGCGTGCCTGGATAGACCTCTCATCTTTCATCATTGAATTTCGAAAACATTGCCACACATATTCACTATAAAGAGACGACGTGTCCGGTAAAACATCTGATTAACAGACTACAAGGTAAATGTCACAATAGAAGGTCAATAATCTGTATCATACTGTTACTTCAGAGGGGGTCAAACACATACTTAATATGTTCACGATGTGGAGGCAGCGTGTCACGTGTTAGACCCATGTCCCTAGCTAAACGTCAGTGTGACACTCAGTGTTTTTATGGTAAAATTTGAGCATTTTACATCTTGTCCAGACAACAACTTAATCACTAATTAGGAATTTAATTGAACAGCAAATGCCCCCCCCCCATGTGCAGGTGACTAGTCGCTTGTCAAACAAGTCTTCTAACTTAAGAATCAATGTCACGTGTAAAGACCAATGTCCCTAGCTTAACGTCAGTTTGACACTCAGTGTTTTAATGGTCAAATTTGAGTATTTTACACCTTGTCCACACTACAACTTACTCACTTTTTAGTTATATAATAAAATAGCAAAGGTCTCCCATGTGCAGCTGTCTAGTCGTTTGCAAAACCTGTCTTTTAACTTCCGAATCAAGGTCACACTTAAGGGTCAATTATCCTGATAAAAGGGGATACAAGAGTGTGCCTCGACTGTAACTTCATTATTGATTAATCAATTGCCATATATCATTAAAACTTTTCACCATTCAAATACGGTGTATTGTGTATAGGATCAGTACCTTTAGTTCAAATGTCAATGTCTTACTCAATTTAATGCTCTAAATATTGACATGATATATCTTTTGCAGATTTCAACTTCAAACGGCAATTAAAAAAAAACTACACATGTTGCCGCAATTTCCAAGAAAAATATATATAGCTGGTTAGTGTGAAAACGTTATATGTGATTCAATGTGATCCAATTATTATTCTCATCTTACAGTAGTGGGAGAATGCACGTGTATGTGGGTTAAATGTTGTAGTTAACTCTTTCAGTGCTGGAACCGAATTTTGAAGGCCTTTGCAAACGGTTTGGAACGGTCACAGAACGTGGCGTCTCATCAGGATCCAAACTGTTTGCTATTCTATAGTATTCCTTGATTTTGTTTTGAAGAAAATGCTAATTTTAGAATTTCAACATTTAAGCAGACGACAAGTTTCCCAGCATGCAAAGGGTCAAAAGTTATAACGTTAACCTTAGTCTAATTGAGGCATAAGGATCTCCCACCTGCTAGGCGGACACAATTTCATAACCGCCAGTGTTAAATCAATATTGTGGCGCACACTTTATAAAAATTATATAGTCTCCACATGCAGATCTCGAATTTAACTTTAAAATGCAATTGTCTAGTTCAAATGTAACCTAATATACTACTTATTTTGTCAGTAATTTAACAGTGTATACATAGTTATTTTTCTCATTTTTAAAATAATTTTGACACATACGACTTGAATAGTGTCTCTTAGTGTTGTCCCTAAATTGCTCAATATAATTTGACACATAGAGAATACTAGGCTAGCGTTGAATAGAGAGAAGTTTATGTTGCGGGGCTTTGAATGCCGGGAGCGCGAGCCTTGGCGAGCGCTTTCGGTGTTCGAGCCGATCAACATAAACTTCTCTCTATTCAACGCTAGTCATAGTATTTTATGTATCCCATCATTTTTTTTAAGTCGTCAATTATTTAGTCTTTAATTGATAAAATAAAAGCAAAAACACATTAAATTAACTGAATCTAACATTGCGTAGTAATATTAATTGTGATCTTTCCAACATTCATTTCATGTATAAATCCACAAAAGTAGTCCGTACACGCGACAGGTTTATTCAACAAGGTGGGATAGAGATAAGTTTATATCATGGGGGGTTACACCGTCAATGTCGCGGTGAAGATGTGATAAAAAGCAATGATGAAAAAGGAATTACATTAAAAACTTTATTTTAACAACAAAGACACTATCGTTGTAGGGGCACTAAAAGTTTAACAGCCATGTATTGTTGATAACAAACATATTCATATAGAAACAAAAATACTGACTAGAACTTCAAAATGTGTCAAATTCATGTATATAAAAAAAAGAAGTAAACAAACCGCAAGCGAGAATTATATCGTTCAATACAATATAAGGGAACTAACCAGGGCAGTGTTGTAATTTGAACTGAATTTGTTTATCCTCCAATGAATACGGTACGGTGTGGTAGCGGTGCTCTTGTACCAGATATTAAATGGCCTTGAAATAAATATTGTTTGTTTGTTTTTTTATAATAATGTGTGTTGTTATTATTTTCGTTCTTTTTTTTATTATCGGCTAATGTTAATCATTGCTTATGAGACACACTCACACTATTCAGTCGGGGATCTTGCCCGATTGGGAAAGTTGGGGAATCCCCTTTTGACTTGCCCGATCGGGAAATATTTATTGAAAAATTGCCCGATCAGGCAAGAAAACAACCAATTTTTCATATACCTTGGCGAAACGTGTCCGGGCATCACACAACTCATCCAAGGAACAAATTAAATTACTGAATCCAATCTTAAAACAAGTATCTTTAATTTGACCGTAACGTTTTTTTTTAATGGCGTTGTTCGTCAGATATTCAATCCCAAAGTTGAGCAACTTTAAGCATCTATCAACATGTTCTGCACTTGCCTGTTTTGAACACAAACTTGCCAGAGGGAGCAAGTCGTCGAGGTTACATTATTTAATCACTTGCCCGTTTTGAATTTGAATTTCCTGAACAAGCAATAGAATGCGCTCTGTTTTCCATGTGGATTGGTGTATATTGTTCAGGCATGACAGAAAACATCCAATAATCACATTGAACAAATAAATTCAATCTTAAAAAAAAATATCTAACATTTCATCGTCGCGATTTTCTTAAAGCGCCGTTGTTTTTTTCTGATTTTCAAACTCAAAGTTGAACGATTTAAATATTTATTAACATTTTGTGCACTTGTCCGTTTTGGAATCAAACTTGCCCGAAGGAGCAAGCTGCCCAAAATACACTCTTATAATATATCTTATTACTTTCCTGTTTTGAAAATTAATTTCCTGAACGAGCAAGTTTGTGAGAATATGGCAGAAATCATGGAACATCAAGTGAACAGACAAGGTAAGATTTTCTGGTATTTATTATTCATCTGTTATACAATTATAGCTCAGGGTGTAGTAAACTTGTAGTTCGGTGTGTCTTGCGTGCCATTATACTTAAGTGTGATCATGGGGGTGTCCTTTCACCATCATACTCGACCTGAAATTCAGTGACAAAATACTGTTTATGAATTGTTGAATTTCAGATAATGTGACTCGTATAATGTACGTTATATAATGCTATTATTTACTTATTCGGAATTTCTATTTTATATCATAGAAAAACTCGTGTGTACATTCATTTCTTTGAGAATGTCCTGTTCATCGGACGCTGCGCACATAAGAATATATTTTATTCTATCTGTTAAACTGGCAGGTGCTGATATCTTGTATTGGACAGGCTGAATGATGCCTCCCCCTTTGGCACTTGTCTCTGGTCATGGATACGAGCTTGGTCTTGGGTTACCAGAAGTTATGCTGAAAAAATATATATTTGCTTATTTATATTTCAAATATACATTGAGCTGTTAAGTATGGTCACAAGTGAAAACATGTTTAAATATATCGGTCCGATATAGCATAAACTTTGCAAAACTGATATTGGACTGATACTGGAGATTTTTCCCAATATCGGTCCAGTATCGGTTTTACAAAGTAAATGCTACATTTGACAAATATATTCAAACATTATTTCACTATATTACCATACTGTATAGTATGATGTACATACCGGTCAGAAGTCGGACGTATATCGCAAACTGATATCATCCCTATATTGGACCGATATATTTACATGCTGGGATTGTTTAACATTCCTTACTGCATTGATACAGTTACACAATAATTAAAAGTTGATCACGTATTTATGTTTTATAATTCTAGTATTGTGTTTATATAATTTCATGAATGTACATAAGTTACATAACAGTTTCTTTATCAGTATGTAACTTGTAGTTTTGAGTTTGTGTCTGTCTGCCTTTTTGGTAAAAACGACGGATTTGACAACATGTTCCGTTTAATTATTTCGCTGATCAATGCTGGTGCCTTTCATGAGTCGATCATGTCATATATTAATCTAGTCATTTTTAAATCATTATCTGTTGAAGCAATCATTTTCATGTGTACAAGTTAGATGTCGTGTTATTATTTAGCTGGCAATAAAATTAACTTACAACATGGATGAGAGTGCAATGTCTTATTTTCCCTTATAAATAATGTAGCTCCAAGAGTCGATTATACAATCAGGCACCTTGAGTATTTTTAACTTTAAAACGATCATAAAAGCCTACACAAAAATGCAAGTTATACTTTGCCTTATCGTTGTCAATAATTTTATATATCATTTTATTGGCATGTTAAAACTACAGAATCAACTTTATATGTAATCTCAATACGTTGAAACAAGATGATGAAAGTTCAGAGACAAATAACTGTAACAGTCTGAAAACATTCATTTTGAAACAACAAAACACTTTAACAACGTAAACATAATTATTGCGTCGTTTCATCATCAACATCGNTCCACATGGAAAACAGAGCGCATTCTATTGCTTGTTCAGGAAATTCAAATTCAAAACGGGCAAGTGATTAAATAATGTAACCTCGACGACTTGCTCCTTCTGGCAAGTTTGTGTTCAAAACAGGCAAGTGCAGAAAATGTTGATAGATGCTAAACTTTGGGCTTGAATATCTGAATAACAACGACATTAAAAAAAAACGTTACGGTCAA
>VMBQ01004453.1:0-61069 GCA_007657795.1 Dreissena rostriformis
TGGCTTTTCAATTTCTGTCCATGGACAGAAATGATCTAAATTTAAAAAAGCGCGGGTCACATGTAAAACCACGTGATCATTGCATCATTGTTTACAACGTCATTTGCCATTGAACGCAGAAGTGGAAATCACGCATTCTATACATAGATGGTGACGCCACTACGTTATTGTCAGTAAGACCGGTGGGTACACAATGGAAATCACGTGACATTGGCGCTCACGTGACCCAAAGTGTGCATACGTCACAGGTTAATAATAGTCTTGAGGATTCCGTTATGTACATGATTAGGTTTCGTATTGTTGATGCTTTTGGCATTTTTTGGAACACTTTTTGCGAGAATCGGTATGGAAGAGTTAAGCTTTAGAATGAATCTGACTAATACTGATAAATTCTGGTCAGTTGAGAAAACCAAATTGTTTTGAGAAATATCAACTCGGCCGGCTTTAAGGTCTATTGTGCCTTTTTTTCTGTAGTGTAACCCTTCATTCATACATGGCGGTGTCAAGTACACGCGAACTGACAAAGGTGTGCAAACAAAAGTGGCATCTGCAGTGCAAACACTTATTTTAAGAATACTTGTTTTTGCAACTCTATTAGCACGTCTTATATTAATGAGCGAACTCAAATCTTGGTTTCTTTCTTTCAATACGCACACATGCATGTTTAACACATTAATTAAACATAAAAATGAGGACAGTCCTTGAATATAATTATAAATGGGCAATTGTAACTCACATTAACGAGAGCGTTGTTTAATGATTCTTAATTGATGCTATTTTCTGATTTTGCCAAACACATGCTTAAAGAAATGATCCATACCCAGAAGACTTCAGAGCAATGTCGGGATCGAACCATTGGCTTAACAGTCGAATGCGGTGTTAAATTGTTAATGTGCTGTTATTGTAATTAATAAGTTATTAAACCTAAGAGAGCAATTATAAAACGTTTAGTTCTAAGCGTGTTTTATTTAAGAAGTAATCGCCTCATTACGAAAAGAGCAAATATGGGCATCATAAAAAGGTAGCACATACAAAATGAAATCAGCTTCATTAATTATAATGTTTCAAAACGGTATGCGAGAAAGGCTGCAGTCTATACTAGTGCAAGTAAAGAGGGGGTCACTAGGCGAAATTTAATGCATCTTGATATACAACACTTTGGATATTCGCATTAAATTGCAAATAACACTTTCGAACCGTTTCAGAATACCAGTAATTATATAATTGAGCCTCGCTCTGTGAAAAGGGGGTTAAATGCATGTGGAGAAAGTGCCGTCCCAGATTAGCCTGTGCAGTCCGCACAGGCTAATCAGGGACGACACTTTCCGCCTAAACTGGATTTTTGCTAAGAAATGACTTTCTTTCAACGAAAAATATCATTTAAGCGGAAAGTGTCGTCCCTGATTAGCCTGTGTGGACCTGTGTGGACTGCACAGGCTAATCTTGGGCGACACTTTACGCACATGCATGAAACCCCCTTTTCACAGATCGAGGTTCATATTAAAATGTCATTCAGCAACTCGTTAGTTTTAAATATTTAAATTTCATTTAGGCATCATGTTGTACTTAACGTTGTTTTGAAAATTAAGCAGTTACAATCTTACTTGTTTTAGTTTAACTGTATTGTATATGTAAGGAATGTAAGACAAATATAAAACATCACCGAATCGTGTGTGAACAATTAACTATACTAACTGATATGGCAAAACCGTCTAAATGCATGGAGGCTTTCATTTTTTTTTTGCGATTCTCGTCACTCTGTTTTTTATGAACATGCCGCGATATTTTTAGTAATAAAATTACGAATATCGTAGAAGACAAGTGGAATAAAGCTCAATGACTACACTCATCGAACATGGTTTACACGTGCGTCGAGTCACTTATCATATTACAATGTAGTGATAAACGCGTTTAATAGCTTTTGGTCATACTGCATTTTTCAAAATTGATGGAAATGTTATCTAAATAACAACAACTGAATATTGCAATTGGAATCAACATAATGTAGGACCAATTTTTTCTGGATCTACATGTATATACAACTTTCATATATAGTATATATATATATATAGTTCATGACTTTATTTATCAAGAGGATCTAATGTTAACGTGTAGCATGTGTCATGACTTAAAATACAGCATGTCAGCTAAGAGCCTCACAATCTTTAATTGTACATCGGAATTCATAGCCAGGAAAAACTAAAATATTCTGCTGCAGTGAATTAGCATTTGTTAGTTTACATAAATAATGGAATTCTGTTACAGCGTGGTATATCTGGTTCCTTCCCCATATACCACTTGCACTGCATGTGTTCCAGATAGATTAGTTAGTTGTTAGTTTCCTCATTAATAACACGTTCGGTGTGACAAGCGTCGTCTCAAAACAACAAATACTTAAGTTAATTTCTGCAAATAAATATTCTTTTAATAAATATATACCAAAATAAAGTATTGCCACACATCGAGAATAGCAATAAGAAAAACAGTAGGCACAGCATGAATTGTGCGACTATTTCGTTTAGTGCTCGTCTCTCTAACGTTGCACACGATCGGGCAATTAGGGAAGGCAATAAACCATGTATGTCATATAATTTATTCCTAGTTATATAATTATGCAAGAATGTAGCCACGTAGGACTGAAATGAAAACACGTTCTATATGTATTGAAATTTACACACATTCTTGCTTCCAGTATTTCACAGGCATTAACAGTGTGTGCTTATGCTTGAATTGTATGATGGCTTCTTCTGAAACGATAAAATAATTAATTGTGTAACCTTTTAAAAGGACACGTTTCCTGCTGATTTACGGATCATGTCTCTAAGTAAATATGAAGTGTTGCTTGTTTCCATCACATGGTACGACATTACTGCATATTGCGTTGTACCAAATGTACCAAAGCTGCATTCACAGGTAAACGAAAAATAATGAAAACTTCAACATAATACCTTTCGAAGTACTACGTGTAGTATTAATAATATTAACTTGACATATTCACCTAAGCCTCTGAAATTAGGTTTTGATGCATTACATTAAGGCATCATCATTTACTGAAAAGTTATTTAAACTGTTACCAGTTACAACTTAACCTGATCGTTGACATCTGGATTGTGCATGTAAAGAATGTTAGACTAATGCGACATATCACCAGATTATGTCTGTACAATAAATTATATGTAATGCTACTGCCATTAAATCCCGAAGTGCGTGTATGTTAGTATTCATGCGATGTGTCATTTAGTGTATGGCCTTCAAAATGCAATCAGGAACACCAGAGGAGATATGCAGACAACGTTATACTAGTATGTAAAGATAAAAGCAGTGAACAATAACTTGTTAACACAATTTTCACCAGCGCAACCAATACAAAAGCGAATAAAACACAGGGAAAAATAACACAATGCTTTTATCTCTTCATTATATTTATTGTCAACATGGTTCGCAAGTCATGCAAATTATTAATTCATGACTTTGAATAAATGTTTAATGTAACTTTTAAATATGAGTACCTTGAGGATGATTTGTTTAAGGACATTATATCAACTTTATTCACAGGATTTATATTTGAATTACGCCATTTATTGTAAGTAATTTCACAAAAGATTACAATTTGTTTTCAAAAGATAGCATAACTTGGGGTTGTTAAAATAGGATTTTCAACAATAAATGTATGTACATCATCAATAATAAAATATATGCATTTCGAGATTTTTTTTTATATATTGGAATTTATGGTAAAGCTTAAGAAACAAATATTTTCTGTTGAAGTAAATTTACATAAATTAGTTGTACGTAAATATTGACCTTTTGTTCTAGCAAATCATTGTTAAGTTCGTAATATCTGGAGCAGCCCCAGATACCCATTGCACAGCATATGCAAGAGCTTCACATTAAATGGTCCTGGCAATTAGCTATAGATGTGCACATAAATAANATAGTGCATCAAACATATTGCGTCCGAATGAGATGTAAAGCAATTAGACAGTATCAGAAATATTAATGTCTTTATAAAAAAACTATGAAACGCAAACATAATGAGATACTTTCTTAGTTTTCGAGCACCCTTTTTTAGCCAAAATATTTTTTGTTGTGACCCCAACTTTTTGGACATCCAGACTGTTAAAAACAATTATAATGAGTCTAAATTTTCGAAAAACTAAATTATATCACAATCAATGGAATTGCGTTAATACGGTGACTAAATTCACGCGTTTTAAAGACATACTTATGGTAATGCAACTTGGCAGATAAATGCGAGAAGTCAGCGGGCCATTTCATTTAACTTACATTGGTAAATCAGAATGTATACAGGTAATAAACCATGGTTTCATCTCCTGACTGAAAGTGATTATCCGGTTAAAATTATTGAAGAAAAGAAACCAATAACTTTTGCGTTATTTATTTATTCAGTTTTCGTTTTGTATCATTTCATGAACAACGTTATAATGTCAATTAGCGCCAATAAAAAAATAATAAAAAATTACTAGTATATGGAATAAACGACTTTAAATAATACACTGTTTTGTATCGTGCATAAGTGGTTTGCAAGTTGTATGGTAAATAAACATGTCTTTAAAGGTATTGTATTATACAAAGTATCGGTAGTTAAGCATTGGTGATATTTTATGAGCCACTGGACGACTTATCTTCACATTAACAGTGTATCACGATACTGTTTTTGTGAACATTTCAATTCAAATGCATTTTCCTCATGTATAAATGTATTACTTTTCTGTGGGTAGGTGGAACACATGAACTTTTATAAACATGTCTAATAATGTGCATGGGCCAGTGCAATGTGATACGGTATCAACTGCAAGAAAAATGTTTATTGGAACGTCATTTACAAGTTTGGTTCAGTGCATGAATCTTTTATTGAAGTTGGCATTGTGTTGTTAAGCAATTCATCATAGAAAACTAATAAAATTAGTATATATTTACAGTATTTATGACACACTGCACTAAGTATCTAATTCGATAGTTGTGAGCAAATGCTTTGTAATTATTTGAGCATTCATTTGCAATGAAAATGCGTGCTATACCATTGGTAACGTAGTCAAGATCATTTAACAAGCCATTTGCATTATTTTCTAGCCAACCAAAATGAAGTGCAACGCACATGATTACACCGAGACAAGGTACTTTACAGGTACAGAAATATCAATCAAGGACTCTTTTCAAGCTTGACGACAGGTATTATAAGCACTCGTTTTACTTTATCGTCCAACACAGTTCAATTTTTATCTCTGCTTCTACCTTTTGTGATGTAGACCTGTTATATAGCAGAGCGATTTTGTTAATGTATTTAAATATCTGTAGAAAAAGAAGAACATTGTGTCCTTGAAGTGATGTTCATCCGATAGGCAGTTGATACCACGTGTAACAGATTGAAAGAGGATATGAATGAATAAAGAACTAATATTTGATTTGGTGTTGTATGACTGTAAATAATCAACGAGTTTGAGTTCTAATACACATTGCTATTGTTATTTTTATATAATCAGCGATATGACACAATAAATTCTTTAATGACAGCGCGAACTTTATGCATATTTTGTTTTTAGTGTTCGAACTACTATTTGTTACTGTTCGTATACTGGCATTGTAACTAATGTTATTTTGCGCGTGTCACGTTTAAATATATAGTATAAAGTATATGGAAAAAAACTGGTAAATAATCGGCACTGGAGCTAAGAGGTCATGGGGCAGATATTTGACATGTTTCGGATTACATCGATACATCGTACCAACCGATACGCAGTCCTCGAAGGATAATTATGTTTAAAAAAAAAAGACTAACTTTTTCGGAATGGGTCAAGTTCCCCATGGGTACTACTTCCCCGTAATCCGGGAAGTATACTTCAACGTACACTGATTTTTAAATGATACTTTTTCGTACCCCGGTATACTTCCAGGTACCCCATGTTTCCTTTCGTACCCAAAATTTTTCGTACCCAATTTGTTTTCGTACCCAATTGTTTTTTCGTACCCAAATTTTTTTTCGTACCCAAATTTTTGTTCGTACCCAAATTTTGTTTCGAACCCAATTTTTTTTTCGTCCCCCAATTTTTTTTGGCATAATTTCTTTGAACCCAAAATTTTCGTACCCAAATTTTTTTTCATACCAAAATTTTTCGTACCCAATTTGTTTTCGTACCCAATTGTTTTTTAGTACCCAATTTTTTTTTCGTACCCACATTTTTTTGTTCGTACCCAAATTTTGTTTCGTGCCCAAATTTTTTTTTCGTCCCCCAATTTTTTTTTTGGCATAATGTTTTCGTACCCAAAATTTTCGTACCTACATTTTTGTTCGTACCCACATTTTTCAACACTGCTTCCATCACGCGAAACCCTTAAGGTGTCGCAACTCTAGTATAAAGTTTATAATAATGATACCATTATGATTTATAACGGACGTTTTGTATTACGCAACAAATATAACAGGATTTGAGACGCTGGTTTGTTGTATGACCATCTCAAACAATACAGCAATACTTCAGTAAAGTGTCTGAATATACTTTAACTTAATCTGCATGTTCTATACTACATAAGTTGGAACAATTGTTTCACATCGTCATCAACTAACTGTATTCGTACCTTTCATATATAAAAAATAAACAAATTCTTTGAAATCCTTGATTTACAATACACCACATACCCATTGGGATTCTTTTTCTCCGCATAACACAAATAAAATACTTGCTTGCAAATATTGTTTCAGGAAAACACACACATTATTTCTGTTTGCATTTTGCATGAACGGTTGACGTTTGATGCTGAATAGATATCTAGAACTGTATCAAAGATAGAAAAATACGTGGACATTTATTATAATCAATTGTGAATACGTGTTCATTCAAAGGTTGCAAACGTAAAATGGACTTTTATTTACTGTTTTTACAAAATGTATAATTATAGTTTGACTCAAAATAAAATTTACTTTATTCTATTATCAAAAGCCAGAAAATGTTATAGGATATAAATTCAGTTACCATACGACAGTCCGTTATTTAAGATAAGTGACCATTTGGCTATAAAATTCATAAAAAACATCGAAACACAAAACGAAACATAAAAAATGAATAAAGCTGTTTCACTACTTTCGTGAATTCTTATTCAACTCCATGAAGATAAACTAGTGGTATCTCTAGCTATTATTTGTCATTCAATTGAAACACTCTTACAGTTTTGTTAAGCATTACACGTATTGGTAAATTTTGCGAACGTTGACACTGAAACAATACTGCTGCAAAAATGAGCTCCCAACTAGTCATATGCCAGATACTCCAACTGTAAGAAAGTATAATAACTAAATTAAATAGCGTATGAAATATGGAACACAATGTTGAATTGTTATGAGTAAATAAATCAAACAGACCAATCGTTAAATAGTTTTAAATACAACGGAAAAAAAAAACAACACCAAAAAACATGTATATCCATTTTATCCCTTACTAGTTTGTTCTCAGTAACCTTATGCAATCTACATGATGTATGTAACCTTCTGGATATTAGCATCATTTCTGGAATCTTGCCTTGTTATGTAAACGGCGCTCTCAATCAATTAGCCAACATACCCTTGTCATGATACGGAAGCCTCCTTTTCGTCGTACACTGTGTTAGGATTGGAAACATATGACAAAACTTTCGAATTGTATTCTATTGTGTTATTGTGTTATGTATTATGGGAAGGTGACCTTGATTTACTTAATAAACTGTTCTATTCTGTTCTGATTGGAATATGGTATAATATTTGTGTTATACGTTCACACTATGATTTGACGTGGAAAAATTCTTCTTACAAATGCTAGTAATATTGTACGTGAATAGAAAATGTAGCGTAAGGACGTTGGTTGTTTATGCCCCCAGATCGAATGATTGGGGTGTATGGTTTTTGGCCTGTCTGTCTGTCATTGTATGTGTGTGTCATTGTATGTGTGTGCCCAAGAACTTAACCTTGCTCATAACTTTTGCAATATTGAAGATAGCAACTTGATATTTCGCGTGCTTGTGTATCTCATGGAGCTGCACATATTAAGTGTGAAAGGTTAAGGTCATCCTTCAAGGTCAAATGTCAAATATATGGCTTCAAAGCGCAGTAGGGGGCATTGTGTTTCACAAACACAGCTCTTGTTATATTTATTTCCGATTAAATCCCACTCGAACGGAATGTTTTTCGTAAGGACGGCTGAATAAAAGAACTCTTAAATTCGATTTTAACATTTAAGTGTTAAATTTCATTATTTCAATCACGTTTTATACAGTCGCAATTGCAAACGTCTTAAATTATATTATTAGTATTAAACAACTCTTTATCTAACCATTCACTGTGCAATTGGTTTAGGTTAACACCATTTTTAGGTTTGTTCTTTTTTGCTTCATATGCATACTTTATTCGAGATACCCTTGATGGAACGTTCCATACATTAATAATGGCGCAATTAAAGTTGTTAAAGAGACCAGACATTAATGGAATGTTCACGTTGTTTCTTAATGTGCCTACCGTATTACTTTATTGGTCATCTCGATTGTGATACATCGACTATCTCCGAAATCCTCCGCAAGATTTATATAATTAATCGTCTGCTGACCAAGAGTGTGGTAATCTCTGAGCATCTCTGTAGGTGGCATATCTTAAAATAAAAAGGAATTCTATTCTGTTTGTTTGTTAGATATATCGATATCACACTGATTTGCAGAAACAGACACACGTGTTTATACTTTTGATGCTATTCTTGTCATACACAACGTGTTAATTATGTGGACATTTACAATTAATTGTCATGGATATGTGCTGTCAAGTTTTTGCAGAACACGTGCTGTGCTGGTAGGTGTAAGGAGCGTGTCCAGACATGACTAGCTTTAACATGTTTGGCGTAAACAAAATTTCATTGTATATGTAAAAATAATTTTCCAAATTTACTTCGACAGAAAATATGTGATTCTTTTGCGTGTCATACATTTCCATCTATAAACAATTCGTGAATGTTCGAAGCGGTTTCCTGATATAAAGTCACGAAGTCATGAATTACTACTTGCCATGAGGTTGGCACAGTATTGATATTGAATATAATATTGAGTTTTAAAGCGATTGTGTTCATTTTTCTTTTTTATCTCCACGCTCTTCGAAACGTGGGGATTATGTGGTTATCTCAGCCACCTGTCCGTCCGTCCGTCCGTCCTGGCCACTATCTCCTCCTACACTATTAGCACTTGCACATTGAAACTTTAACACATGGTACCCCACCCAACCACCATTGGCCACTATCTTCTCCTACACTATTAGCACTAGAACCTTGAAACTTAAACACATGGTAGCTATGAGAATATGTGCGACAGTGCACTATTTGGAATTTTGATCTGACCCCTTATTTAAAAGTTATGGGGGTTGGGGTGGGATCGGGTCAGACATTTTCACTCATGTTACTAACAACATGCGGCGTTACTTTTGACCCAGGGGTCAGATCAAAATTCCAAATAGTGCACTGTCGCACATATGCTCATAGCTAACAAGTGTTTAAGTTTCAAGGTTCTAGTACTAATAGTGTAGGAGGAGATAGTGGCCAAATGGGGTTGGGGTGGGGCCGGGTCAGAGATTTTCACTCATTTGTTTAGGTTATTTTACATTAACTTCTTCATTTCTACACCGATTTACTTCAAATTGATACTGAACATTTCTTATGACAATACGGTAAATCTCAACTATGCATGGCCACATTACCAACCCTGGGGCGCCCCACCAACATAGACCACGCCCACCCAAAATTTTGTTTCAACATAAATTCTTCATTTATTCACCAATTGACTTCAAATTAATACTGAACTTCTCTTATGACAACACGGTCTACCTCGACCATCCATGTCCACATTACCCACCCCAGGGCCCCGACCACATAGGCCAAACCCACCCAAAATTGCATTTTCATCCGTCCGTCCTGGCCACTATCTCCTCCTACACTTTTAGCACTAGAACCTGGAAACTAAAACACATGGTAGCTATGAGCATATGTGCGACAGTGCACTATTTGGAATTTTGATCTGACCCCTGGGTCAAACATGCGGCGTGGGGATACGCGTCGGCGCGGCCGCGCCATTTAAGTTTATTATTCCGTTGTATATTGTTTTCGTCAGTAAACATTGTGAAAACGAATTTTGGGAGTTACGCTGGCCGCATATGGCATGAGACCCATTTAACGGGGTCATATTAGTCCATTTAGCTTTAAGGATATTTAAATGAACAGACACACTATCGTGATGCTTCACATTTGTCTTACGTTCTTTAGATGCGCTATTCAATTCTACGAACAGTACAGTTATAATTAATGACATTTAATATACGTTTTGAGTGCACATGGATGCATTACTAGAACTCATTTAATAAATAAATTAATATAAACGAGATACTGAAATTTAGGTGAATAGGTCAACATATAAACATCAATACTACTTCATGAATCTGAGTGTTTTATTCTATGGTATTGAACTGTAAAAGCAGATTTGCAAAACTTTGAGTTTTATTATCAATGTATGAAAAGAAAATTAGCAAGAAACTACACAATCCCAATTGTTTAAATACCAAGGTATCATAGCTAGACATCAACCAAAAACATGTAGCTATTTTATCAAATATGCGTTTTCCTTGATTTATAGTACAAGCATTAATGTTTTATGAATGCTTCAACACAATATATATTTTTTTTTTACTTCATATGAATATGATATTCACATTAACTAAAACTAAACCAGCAACAAGAAAAATACAATCCGTTTCAATTTCACCATCTCATATTTTTAGTCACTAAGGACAACGTCCTTATGGTGAGCTTTTGTAATCGATTTTTGTCCGTCGTTCGTTGTCCGTTGTGCAGCGCGCGCCGTCAACATTTGCCTTGTGAACACTGTAAAGGCCGAATTAAATCTTCACAAAACTTGGTATAAATATTTGCTTCAATCATTTCTCAACCGAGTTCGAAACCGGATCACGTTGGGCCCAAACGAGTTCACTAGGTCAAATTCAAGAAAGAAACTCGTGAACACTTAAAAGGCCACATGTATTTCCAATCTTCATGAAACTTTGACGTAACATTTGACCTAATTATATTTCGATAGAGGTCGAAACTGGGTTACGTCGGGTAAAAATCTAGGTCACTATGTATAATTAAAGAAAAGGTTTTGAACACTCTGGTGGCCACCTGTGACGCAAATGTTTCGCTAAACTTGAACATAAGATTTCTTCCAATGATAGGTCGGCCAATTTCGAAACTGAGTCATTTGCGTTTAAATAAAAGGGCGAATCATTAAAAATGCTTGTGAACACTCCAAATGACACATTTATTTCTATATGTTCATTATACTTGGTCAGAACATTTGTCCGAATGATATATCGGTAGAGTTAGAAAGTGGGATGCGAGGGTTAAAAAACAAAGTCACTGTATCGAATTAAAGAAAAAGCTTGTGATGACTCTGTTTGACGCATTTATTGCCAAGTCTTCTTGAACCTTGGTCAAAACATAAGGCCCATTAATATCTCGGCCAAGTTCGGAGCTGTGTCACGTGTGCTAAAAAAAACTAATTGACTATGTCAAATTAAATGAAGCGCACTGTAGAGGCTACATTTATTCATGAAACTTGATGAGAACAATTACCTCAGTTAAATTTCGGATAAATCCAAAACTGGGTCATGTGTGGCAAACACTAGGTCACAAATTCAAAATAAGAAAAGATTGTGAACATTCTAGAAGTAACATTTGTTTGAGAAATGTTTAATTCTCCGACGAATGAGATATGGGTTTTTCATTGTCAAACATGGCCCCCATGAGGCGTATTTTTTTTTTTTTTTTTTTTTTTTTTTTTTTTTTTNATTTTTTTTTTTTTTTTTTTTTTTTATAGAATAACCACTTGAACACTCAATTAGTCGTATTTTTATAGCTACCTGACCCACTGGCGAGTTTAAGCCTCCTGTCTTTGTGTTTGGCTATGCATTTGTGCAGTCGATTGCGATGATTTGTTTTGGAACCACTGCAAACTGATACACGAGACGCCGTCCATCCACTTTGTTTAGAATTCCGCGGACACAGTAGTACCTGAAAACATCATGCTTACAGTTAGCTGGTTGTGAGGGAAGCAGCTAGGCTGGCAGGCATATTCGTTGTTAGCTGATAACATGAGACAGCCGTTGTTATATGACAGAAGTGTTATAAAGTATGACCTTCAGTAATATGTCACGTTGCTCTACTATACAGTGTGACCATCTTTAAAGCATAAATATGTCACATATCTCAATACAGGATGACCATCATTCATGCATTAATATGTCAGGTTGCTCTAAATTTCTAGCGAGTTAGATGGTCGGGTTATTAACACTTTATATATATGGAACAGCTGTTCAAAATACCATATATATTGTGCTAGTTTCAACGGAGATTATTCACAAATTTATATACACAATTACGAAAGTACAGTACAATAAACAAAATCAGCTGATGAGGGGAATAGGAAATAAGTCACAAAGAAACATTACTTTTGTGTAGGAACTTAGCCTTAAGACTGTTGACACAAATTAAGATATTAAACATATTCATCATTTTCATACCTCAATGTTCGGCCCTTTGTTTCATAGTTCATATCCGTCTTGTTTTTGTGAAGACACCACAATTTTGACACAGCCTTCGAGTCCGCGAGCTTGAAGGTGGCCTTCTCCCTGTTCGTCCACTTGATGTACTGGGACATGTGTCTCTGTAACAGGAACTCCCACAGATACGTTGTGCGGCCTGCATATTGGAGAACACACATTATTTGATCAGTGTCATGCGAATATGGGTCTTATGTCATGTGCGGCCAGTGTAGCCCCAGACCAGCCAGCTCACATATGCAGTCTGGTCAGGAGCTACCATGTCAGCTTTAAAGTCACCAAGATTTTGTGGTCTCATTAGCGGACAGGATAGCTCCTACCAAAACTGTGCCAATTCCCGGGCTTGTCTGGAGCTTAGCTTGCAGCATATTGCACAAGACACATTTTTGCACGGGTCTTTTAATGTTTTGCACGCTTTGTTGTTTTCATACTTTAAGTCCGTATGTTCATAAACCTGAATAATTATAATCAAAACATCAAAAAGTACAAGCTTCAATCAGAAGCCAAAGCAGCTGTACTGAAATGACAACATTTACGCAATGGTTTGTTTTCAATGATGGCATCCATATTTTGCTAATGAATATTTACTCCTCATATGAACTCAGCTTTGAACCTTGGTAATTGCTAGCAGATTGAAAAATGTCTTTAAAACGTTGAAGGACAGCAGGTAGACACTCACTGGTTAATTGTATAATGGAATACAAAAGTCTTGAATTGCAATCATGTTTTAAGGGTGCCTTTTTTTTTGACATTATGCGAACCATTAAATGAAGTGTTATTTGCAATTCGTATGTGTGGAAAAAGCCATAAAAGTTACACTTATAATTGCACTATCATTTCCAGATTGTGTTTTTTTTCTTTCTTTTAGTCTCTGTTCTTACATCAGAAATGTCTTGGTCTATTTATAGATAAATGCATTCTTGCCCATCATATTGCAGCCTTTTTACACCGATTGTATCCCAGGCAATTAAGCTTATATCTGCAAACGAACATGAAGACGGCATGACAAGAAATGTGGTGACAGTTCCAGCGTTATAAGCTATAAAAAGTGGGGACATAAATATGTCACAACTGCCTTATCTAGTTAAAATCACTTTCTCCATAAAATCATTAACAAGAAATGTTGGCTTACTCTCTCTTTGTCTCTTTGGCTGTGGCAACTGACTATGGTAAAAATCATAAAACTTTGGTTTCCGACCGGAAACAACAGAGTTTTATTTTCATTTTATTTCAACCAATGTAAATGTTTCTAAATATATATTTTAAAATACATCTAACTAAAGACAAATTCGTCTCCCTTCAAATAGATTTTTATTGGAAAAAAAGCTCTATTAAATGAGGCTTCTTTTCCATTCTAACAAATTGCGCAGCAAAACATCCATTCAATTTACCGAAGCTTATAGTAGAAGTTCATACATCATTTGAACGTGCGATAAAATGACACCTTTATGCAATACATATTATGTAAATAATCGTTAGTATGATGATGTCTGAATTATTTTCGCAATATAGCAAGAGGATAGGGACAAAAAGATGTCAAGATCAAGATTGTGTATCTTTTATATGCTAATAATTATCAACTCTTACTTGATACTGATAATAACCATTCTTTCTAGAAATGCATTAGGGGCGGTAATAAACCATAAAATATGGTCCATAATGGGAATTTTTGAGTGTCATTATTCCCTATTAACATTATAGTAAGAGTAAAAAAATCCTTCAAATTCCCAATAGACAAAAAAATTGAGAAAAACAGCAACACAATACTTGCGGGACGTGTAAATAAACTTACCATTAACCGTATGCATGATTGTTACATGAAATAAGAACAAAAACAAATAACTTGAATGCAAACATACTCATTAATTTCAAATCAACATGAATGAGATTTTTTGCATAGGACTGGCTCAATATACAAGACCTTGTGAGTATTTAGCATGTATCTTTTTGACGTTTTCATTTAAAAATCACGTGTGTTTTTAAAGCAGCTATAAAAATGGGTCACTTGTTATTGCGCAGGGGGTTGCGAAGCCGGGATAAAAGAAATAATTCATTGTCACATTAATTTTAACAAAAGAGCTTTTCATACACACTAAATTCCCGCTGGGGTTTTATGACACTTACACACATTTAAATTACGTTACAAAATGTAATGACTACCATGCCATATATATTTTTCACAGAAAAAAAAACATCTACATCTCTGTCATGTTCCCTTAATTTCCATGTCAATTTTTAAGTTTATGCGAGAAGGATTTCTTAAACAAATTATATTCGGAAAAAGCGCGTGTGACCCTGACTTCGACTAGATAAAAGGAGCCTAGAAATATTTAAGAGGTTGGCCCTGTAAATAGCATAATCTTGAACATTATTAACTAGATTTCATAATTAATGAGAAAATAATTATGTAACATCATTATAATGATATTCTTCTTCCTCACTTCAAGGAAATGTACTGTCAACTAATTTCTTTGAACTCATACTCGCATCCTGGACTCACGCAGCAATCAAATTATTGTCGTCTGGTAATTAACAGAAAACAATGGGGTTACACAAAAGTGCAGTGTTATCTTCTTTATTTCTTGCTTTTTATATATCAATTTAATCTGTTAGCGACATTAAACAATGGAATGTATGTAAATTGTAGAATGGGGAAGGGGGAAAATCAAACTTAATTAGTTTTTTTTACACTTTTTGCTCTTATAGTTGCAAACACACGAACTGAATGCTAATTGTCTGGTCGACAAGTTCAAACGGTGAACAAGTTAATTTTTAATCTTTTATACAGCCCATGCATCGTGTATCGTGAGTACCACATAATCAACCAATAAAACATGTATTTTTTAAGTAAAGAAATAACACTCATTGCATTAGTATGCTTATTTGAATTTAATTGAAATGACATGAAATAAGCGTAGGAAATGACTTCAAACTTGATTGCAGGGCAAAGACATACCTCTTTTTTGCATGTACAATTTTAATTAAAGTACCTAAATGATAATGTATGAAGCAATTATACTTTTCTTACCAAAAATCAAGAGGACTTGTTATCATGATATAAGACATTTATTACCGTTAATTACTTCCTAAACACATAATAAAAAAAGAATAATTAGACACACTGTTTCTGAGATGTAAGAATGACAACAAGTCATTTACAAATGAATGCTCTGTCATACTCTCTTAATTGCTCTTGAATTTCTGTGTTCAATTTTTTTTACACATTTTTTTTGTATATCTTTTAATTAAAAACAATCTGGCTTTTAACAAATATTTTTAATTCAAACAAATCGAAGAAAAACCACATGGCTGAAAGAATTGCTCATTTCATTTGAAATTATAAATAACTGGTATTAAGTTCTATTATCTGCTTGGCAAACAAAATTACAATCTAAAAACAAAAATAAAACACATTTCTGCCATTTCGCAAGTATATGTCATTATATTACTTTTAATGTAACAAGTCGGCCCAAATATTACTTTTTTTGTACAGTGTGTTTTACATAATTAGCAGTAGTCATACATAATTGCTTATGCGACAGTCTGTTGAATGCATCCAGCAAATCGAGGGTTTAGCGTAAAACTGTCTTATCTGCTTCATATTACTATATGCATGTAAGATACAACAGTTTCACGCTTAACCCTAAAATGTGCTGTATGTTTGCCCTGATATCTGATGGTTAAAACGCAAAATTAATGTCATTACGTATGAAAGACAAACAACTACCACCTGCTGCACTTGATGTTTGGCTTACATTATACAAAAAACATTAATTTCTTTTGAAATTCTTCATGCGTACATTTGACGCAAACCTCTCGTGCACGTGACATGTCTTACTTATCACAAAAATGAACTGACACGATTCAGTATAAGTAACACACATGTATTATTTTGGAGGTCATATCATGTTCTTTTGAGTAAATGAATTTGTGTTGTTTTGTGTTGTTGTCCCCCGCCAAATGCGGAGGGATATATAATTGGCGTTGTCCGTCCGTCCGTCATTCCGTCACACAATTTTGAAATTGGTGGGGATATAAATTCAACGAATTTGCTTGTTGTTTTTTTACCAATTGAAAACTCTTGACTTGTGTACACATTTCTCATGAAAGTGTACCATATATTGATCAACACAACTGGTAACGGTCACCTGTCTCAAGGACTCTTTCTTTCTCTCTAAAACACAGACGCACATGATTTTAGTACAGTTATGCAAAATAGTAAACATCTCCAGGCTGTTAAATCACCGGCTTGTGCATGCATGTGCGTAAAGTGTCGTCCCAGATTAGCCTGTGCAGTTTGCACAGAATAATTAGGGACCACACTTTCTGCCTCAACTTAAATTTTGTTTAGAAGAGACTTCCTTTAAACAAAAATGACATAAAGCGGAAAGTGTTGTCCCTGATCAGCCTGTGCAAACTGCACAGGCTAATTTGGGACGACAATTCACGCACATGCCTTAAGCCCAGTCTCCGATGAGTGAGGCTCATTTATTAAACATCTCCAGACTGTGAAATCACCTGCTGCTTCAAAATTACCTATATTAGGACTTAGGAGTCCCTGAACCATGAAGGTGACAATAGATCATGAGGGATGCATTCCTCATTTCTCATTATACATTCCACTGCAGGATTACAACCCCATAAATGCAAGAGTGGGCAAACCAAACTACTAAATTTTGCCTAATTAAGACCGTTCCGAAGAAAAATGCACAACAGCCGAAACAAAAAGCCAGCTGAATTCACAGTTAATGGGACAGATTCAGGTTTGTGTGTACCGAGATAAAACAATTCTTCAGTTTCACATTTGCCAAACACACACACTTTTTGGACAGACGATCTCAACAAATTTTATTAATTCTGCAATATTGGTTTCTTAAAATTGACAGCTAAGGTAGATGCTATGATATAATTTTTCTCAAATAAAACTGCTCCGTAAGATGGACGGATAAGTGAAATGGTGTCTAACAATAAATAACATCTGCAACCCAGCCTGTCTTATGAAATACTAGCCTGTGACGGACCGATCTCTATGTGTCACACACAGAGCACTTCCAAAGATAGCCATCCCAGATTAGCCTGTGCAGTCCGCACAGACTAATAAGAGAGTAAAATAATATACTGTTAAATATTTGTTTCATAAATATAAAAAGATCAGTGATTGCTGCATGCTTTTGGAAGAAGACATACTGGATAGCCTATAGACCGTTTAATTTCGTGCTGGATACATGCATCTTCAGCATGTATGCTTGTGCAATAAGATATCTTCATCTGTGTTATGAAAACACTTGAATTCTATATTATTGTTATACAAGTTTTATACATAACATAAACATTTAATTTCATGATTTGACTCGATTGTCCAACGATATACCAACAATACAAAATGTGTTATATAACATTATAAAAACAGAATGTTTCTTATTACATACCTGTATTTTAGCTATTACGTGGGGTTTACTATTCAAGTGATGTTTTGTTATTTATGATATTTTACTGTACAAACGCATGCGTATGATATGGGTTTACTTGAAACAGTCAAACAAATTAAAGGTTCACTTAAGGATACATGTTATCCAATATAAGTAATGCCGTTTATTAAATATCCTCGGATATATAAATCTGTGTAGCAGCTTGCAGCAGACAAATAAAAAATGTTCCGGAACTAGTTCTGTATATGTAGACAATGTTTTGTAAATGATAGTTATGTCCTTAGAATATGTATAGTAACATTAATATAAAGAGACATCTTGCATATTTGCTTCTATAAGATATAGCTTTTTGATCAGTTGCTACTTCATGCCAGTTTCAGTGCTTAATGTGACGTGTCAAGGTCATTTCGATCGTTGACATAAACTCAATACTGCTGCAATAATGAGCTCCCTTCAAGTCATATGCACTGGTACTCAAACGGTAATAAAGTTTAATAACTAAACACATTACGTACGAAATATAGAAAAATATGTGGACGTGTTATGTATAAATAAATCGAACAGACCAATCGTAAAATAGTTTTAAATTAAACGAAAAAAAAACCCCCTATATTTTCACTTTATCCATTTCGCTTTTGTTCTTAATAACCTTGTGCAATCTACGTGTTCTCTGTTACCTTCTGGAAATTAGCATAAACCTGGCATCTTGCCCTGTTATGTAAACGGCGCTCTATATCAATTAACCGGCATACCCTTGTAATGATACGGAAGATTCATTGTACACTATTTATAATTAAAGAAAACACTTGTGAACACTATGGAGGACACATTAATTGCAAACATTGCACGAAACTTTAACAGAAGATTTCACCGATTGATAGCTCGGAAGATTAAGGAACAGGGTCACGTGGGGTAAAAAACTATTTCACAACATCAAATCACGTGCTTGTGAATACTCTAGAGGCCACATGTATTCTCAATCTTCATAAAACTTTGTAAGAACATGTATCTCAATTATATATCTGTTTAGTTTGAAAGTGGGTAACGTGGGTTCAAACACTAGGTCACTATATCAAATGAAAGACAAAACTTGTGAACACTCTACTGTCTCGTTTATGACCAAATCTTCATAAAACTTGGTTAGAACATGAGTCTCATTGATAGTTCGAAAGTGGGTCACGTGTGGTCAAAAACTAGATAACTAGGTCGAATTAAATAAAACGTGTGTGAACACTCTGGATTCTACATGTATTGCCCTATATTCATGAAACTTGGTGAGAACTATTTCCTCATTGATATTTCTTATGAGTCCGTAACTGGGTAATGTGAAGTCAAAAACTAGGTCACTATCCCTAATCAAGAAAAAGCTTTAAAACATTCTAGAAGTCGTATTTGTTTGAAACTTACTCAAGATATTTTTGTAATTTCACGCCAAATGAGATATGGGTCCTTTCCATAGACAATCATTGCCGCCATGAGGCGTTAGATTGTTCTTATTTGGTTAAAGTACTTGAACACTCATGAAGTTGTTTTTTACCCATTCTCTGTGAAATTTCCTCAGAATATAAACCTGGGCTGAGTTTGAAAATGATTGTGGATTGTTAAAACAACAGTGCTGCAAGGTTGTAGGGCAGTTTTTACTATAATAAGGGTATACTGAAACATTGTGAATACTTTCTGCTCAGACCAGTAAACTTTTTGGTGTCTCAGGTGAGCACTGGAGACCATGGGTCTTCTTGTTTACAAGGTATCTTTAATCTGAATAAAGGATCTGAATTGGGGATGAACTCATTAAAGGTATCGAGTAGATATTGCTGTCAGTTCACATTTTTGCGTCATACATATTAACGTCTATTTATTTTAAGTATCGTTTACAGTCATAACCTTTCTGCAATTCCATTAATTGTACAATGAATGTTTTTGCTCGTGGGTTTTCATGTTAGCTTCGATATTACTCATTCCGATTTTTGTTGTTTTCATCATTGACATGTCATTTTGAAAATACACAATGACTAAGGGAATCCCTGAGTTTGGTTTACAACCACTCACTGTGAATCATCTTGAGTGCACAAGTACCTAAACGTTCGTTCAGTGACCTTGTTCTTGTGACGTCTTTATTATAAACAGATGCCGAAAGATTCCAAGATTATATTATTAGGAATAAATTATACGACATACATGGTTAACTGCCTCCCTAATCGCCCAATCGTTTGCAACGTTAGAGAGACGAGCACTAAACGAAATAGTCACACAATTCATGCTGTGCCTACTGTTTTTCTTAATGACATTCTCTATGTGTGGCAGTACTTAATGTTGGTATATATTTATTAATAAAATATATATTTGCAGAAATTTATTTAAGTGTTTGTTGTTTTGAGACGACGCTTGTCACACCGAACGTGTTATTTATGAGGACACTAACAACTAACTATCTTGAACACATGCAGTGCAAGTGGTATATGGGGGCGGAACCAGTTATAACACGCTGTAATAGAATGCCAGTATTTATATCAACTAACAAATGCAAATTCACTGCAGCAGAATATTTTAGTTTTTTTCCTGGCTATGAATTCCGATGTACAATTAAAGATTGCAAGGCTCTTAGCTGACATGCTGCGTATTTAAAGTCAAAACAAATTCTACACGTTCACATTAGCTCCTCTTGGTAATTAAAGTCATTAACAATATATATATATATATATATATATATATAATTTAAGTGCTGTATACAACAGAGTGTGACACTAGTACATTTCCAACTAAATTTGAGACTATAACGTTCAAATGTTATTGGAACATTAACTTTTATCTGAAAATTCATTTTCTTGAGAAGTATTGTTAATTCGGAGTATAAAACAATCATCAGGTTTGTCCCATAATGCACAACACTGTTGAAATATTCGGGNTACACATATATATATGTATTGTTTTTACTTTTAATAAACTAGAGTTAAACAAAGTTGCAAATCTGTCAGAACATTTCTTAAATTATTTGCACAAGGTACACGCGCCAAAATGTCGAAATATGTCATTTAAAGTTGCATATACATGTAGATATAGAAACAATAGGTCATACATTATTTTGATTTCAATTGCATTATTGAGTTGTTTTGTTTTTAATTATTACAATTATTAGCTATTCATAGTTTATGGCAATATTATTTTTTTGGAACCAGTGTTGGTGCGTGCGTTTCGATAAATAAAATACCATGCTTGTCATGACACCTAAACAAATGTGTTTGTGTTTATTCTAAATGGTAAGATGATAAATAATTTATGTTCGTCATAAAATGTAATGGAATATATAACATAAAGACAAGTTATATGTTACAGACACATTACCTTATTCTTCAAGAAAATAAATATGCGTTGTACTCATGTCATCTAAGTCAGAATGCGAATATTGTGGTAATTAAAGACCTTCATAAGCCTTATCTGCGTGTGAAAATGAAGATGCTGTATTAATTAAGTTTATGTTGTGGGCTATACATAAACACCAGGTAAGCTATAATTGTCATGATTCTATTATCACGTGAGACCTCGAATGGCCTTAACTATTACGAATACGCACCGGGAATGATACTCATACGGTTCATGCACATACCTAATTGAAATGACATAACAACGTGAAGCTTTATTGACTCGGATGTTCACATAATTTTAGACAAAGTTTTCGAAATGGAAGATCATTTTATTACCGGTAACCCTATTAGCTAGAATGCTGGCGCCCTCAGTTCATTTCCCTGACACCCAAAACATATTTCCAAATATATTTCTTTATAAAACGAATGTATTGCCGCCTTTCAACCCGTTTACACCTCCAATGCTTTCAATTCACCAATGAGGTGAAACAGCTTATATCATTGTTATGATTCGTTTTGTGGTTTTGTTGGTTTTGTTTTCAATGTACAAGCCAAATGGTCACTTGTCTTAAATAAAGGACTGTCGGATGTTAACAAGAATGTATCTCCTAGTACAGTTTCTGAAGTTTGATTATAGAATAAACTAAAAACATTTTGAGTCAAATTATATATTCATAAATGTTGTTAAAACAGTAAATAAAAGTCCATTTTACGTGTGCAACCTTTGAATGAACAAGTATTCACAATTGTTTATAATAAATGTCCACGTAATTTTCTATCTTTGATACAGTTCTAGACATCTATTCGGCATTAAACGTCAACCGTCCATGCAAAATGCAGACATAAATAATGGGTGTGTATTATATATACAAAGTGCGCGTTATCATTAAAGAATATATTGTGTCATTTTGGTGATTATATGAAAATAAACAATAGCAATGTGTATTGGAACTCAAACTCGTTGTTTTTTTTTTTTTACTGCCAGACAACACCGAATCGAATATTAGTTTTGTATTCATTCCTTTCCTCTTTAAATCTGTTCCACATTGTGTCAACTGTCTATCAGATTTGCATAACCCCAAGATCACAATGTTCTTCTTATTTTACAGATATTTAAATACATTTACAAAATCGCTCTATTATATAACATTTCTCTATCCAAAAAGGTATAGACAGAGATAAAAATGGATCTTTTCGTGCGCGATCAAGAAAAAAGTGCTTTGTATACGTGTTGTAGCGCTTGAAAAGAGTAATTTAATGACCTTTCTGTATTTGTAGAGTTGGTTTAAACACTATTTATTTAGATCGTAGAAAGTACATAAAAAGCAATACAATACAAACATACATACTATTTTCGGACAATATACAAGGCAGGTAGAAATTGCAGTATTGCTTAACATAAAGGCTGTAGAATTCAATTTGACAGAATTGAGAAACAAGCTCGAGGCTTATGCTATGTCTCTATTCTGTCATTTAGAAGCGCTGCTGTTATGGTGTTAACAACCAAATGTAAAACAACAATTTATAAAAATGACAAAGAATGTTTACTCATTACAATTTTAATTTATGCATATTAATATATTTTCCATGTATATTTTATGCAGATATGCATCATATCTGGACCTAAGCATATTGTGGTTTGATGACAAAATTATATTACATATATTTGAGCAGTTCCCTATTACTGGCTCAATTAAATAGATTATTGACTGCCAATCAAGGTTAATGTTTACCAATAAATCAGATGGTTAATTGCCAGAACTTGAGTCAATTTTGAATCTGCTTAAATCAGCTTTGAATCATTTTGCTGACAGGGAAAGATTACTTGTCATCAAAAAACGATCTTAGAAGTATGGTCATTATGGTAATACATGTAACATGTTGGTACTAATTTTTAATCTTCCATCCTCAACATGGTGTCGTATGATTGGACTAGTATCTCAGTATGATGAACTATTATTATTATTATTGAATGGCCTTGGTTTAATTAGTATATCCTGTATAGTAATAGGCCCCACATGTTAGTTCATATAGGACAATATACCAACTATGTGCTAACAGTGGTTGTGGCAGATTATGGTATATTTGGCCAGTCAGTGGGAACATATTTGTTTTTGTTATATTACTTACCTCATGTATACCACCGCCCACAGTAGATGGCACGTGAGTGATCTATGTAAGTAACATGTACAATATCTGATCACGTCTTGGAGTGTGTGTTTAAACACAGAATGTAGCTGAGTTTCAGACCTGTACATTTACATTTTAAAGACACTACAATTTCTTTTGTTTTTAGCTCACCTGAGCACGCGTTTTAAAGTATTTTATTTGTTTGAAGTGGTGTGTTGCCAACTAATGTGTTATCATGAATGGATTTGATGTGTACCTTTGTAGGTCTGAAATCGAGTGCCAATGGTGAGCTATTAAAATTGTGTCTCTCTATGTCCAGTGTAGTCAACTTATAGCTTGTTATTGCATTATAGGCCACATTTTTCATGCAATTTTGATGAAACTTGCTCAGAATGTTTATTTTTGAAAATATCTTGGCCAAGTTTGAACCTATTTTGCATGCCTCCAAAAACTAGGCCGCCAGGTCAAATCTAAGAAAAATCCTTGTTTCCACTCTGAAGGTCACAATTATACTCAATAATGATAAAACTTGGTCAGAATTTTTATCTTGACAATATCTATGCCCATTTGAAATCTGAGTACATGCATCTGAAACAAGGTCACCAGGTCAAATCTTAGAAAAAACCTTGTAAGCCAGCGATTTTTGTTTGTCCAATTGGGAAAAGTACCCGTACCGGTCCAATTGGGAAAAATCGAATCGTGAAAACCTCAAAATTGGGAAAAATCGAGTCGTGAAAACCTCAAATTGGGAAATTGGTGTATTTGATTTTTTGCTCCAAAATACTTTAAAATTGATAACTAAGTGTTTTCAAGCTGTCAATATTATTTTTACCTAGGTTCAAGCCATAGAGCTGCAAAGGGAAACTAACTAAATATTGCATTTTCCATNATCATGAAACTTCATGTGTACATTGATCATTACTCACTGATGACCCCTATTGATTTTCAGGTCACTAGGTCAAAGGTAAAGGTCACGGTGACTCGAACCAGTAAAATGGTTTCCGGATGATAACTCAAGAAGGCGTACTCCTAGGATCATGAAACTTTATATGTACATTGATCATGATTCGGAAATGACCCCTATTGATTTTCAGTTCACTAGGTCAAAGGTCAAGGTCACGGTGACTTGACACAGTAAAATGATTTCCGAATGATAACTCAAGAAAGCTTATGTTTAGGATCATGAAACTTGATAGGTACATTGATCATGACTTGCAGATGACTCCTATCAATTTTCAGGTCAGTAGGTCAAAGGTCAAGGTCACGGTGACTGGACACAGTAAAATGGTTTCCGGATGATAACTCAAAAAAGCTCACGCCTAGGATCATGAAACTTCATAGGTACAAAATGTACATTGATCATGACTGGCAGATGACCCCTTTTGATTTCAGGTCACTAGGTCAAAACGTATTCACACAATGGCTGCCACTACAACTGACAGCCCATATGGGGGGCATGCATGTTTTACAAACAGCCCTTGTTAAATTAGGATTTCTTGATTTTGTCCATGTAACTGGTTACTTGTGTAACTTTCCTGTGACATGTATGACTATTGTGTGAGTTTCGGGAAGCGGACAATTACAACGAGCGAGGCCTGGTATAGGGGAGATAACCCTGGGTTAGGGTTAGGGTAAGGGTTAGGGTTAGGGGTCGGGTTAGGGTTGGGTTTAGGCTTACCCAAACCCTAACCCGACCCCTAACACTTACCCTAACCCTAACCCTAACCCTCTAACCCACCCTTGCGCAATACCATACCAGGCCTCGCTCGTTGTAGTTATCCCTTTCCCGTGAGTTTCTCATTTAGGTCAATGTCTCACAATATAAGATGCATCGTTTGTGTATTGCACAAGGAAGTACACTTAAAAAAACTACATCAGCCAGTTCATTTCCGTTATATCAAGGATCTCTTTCAGCTTACCATGACAGCATCTTAATTATAAGTGATAGATTTCATATGAGTCTCGCTGTGAGAAAACAGGGTTAAAAAAACTGTGCGTAAAGTGTGGCATTAGTTGTTTAGCCTGTGCAGTCCCCATAGGCTAATCAGGGACGACACTTTCAGCCAAAACTGGATAAAAGTCAAGAATAGTCTTCCTTGAAACAAAAAATACAATAAAAGAGGAAAAATTCGTTCCTGATTAGCCTGTGTGGACTGCACAGGCTATTTTAGGACTACTATTCATGCACATGCATTAAACCCCCTTTTCACTGAGCGAGGCTCATATCTAGTCTTGGGGTTGAATGCATGTGATGCACTATTTTTCCCACTGTTTAAATGAAAAAAAAGAGCAAACTTGCATGCTATGTTGTAAACTGGTAACAGGATGGGGCCCAAATATTTTCCTTCAACTGATATACCACAGAGCTTTCAGTAAACAAACATGCATGATTTCTACATTTAAATGTAATAGAATACTTCTCTGCGGAAGGATATTATAACAAAGATTGAGCTACCTGGATGGAAATCTAGTCCAAAAGATATTGAGAAGTTGAAAATAATTTCCTACTAAGCCTATTTATCATTTTGAATTTCCTTGGTCTTCTTCATTTGTCAGTGTGTGTCCTGTTGGATTAGAATCATTGCTGAAACTTATTGCCGTTCCGTGCGGTAATATAATTTTGGTGCTGTCATTATTGGGTGCAAGAAAATGGATATGATTACAGTGAGGTCTGATTGAAAGGAGAAACCGTTGCCTTAATATATATTTTTGAATCCGCATATCCTCGGAAAGCAAATTGAAACACGAGTCATTTAGATGCTGCGTATTGTCGTATTAAAACTAAGTAGCATAAAATGTATGAATGAAACCTACTGTAGGGGTATGACTGAAGATTAGACATCCAAGCCGTAATTATGCCTTTCTCCATAATAATATTACGTAATAATAATAATAATGACAATAATAACTTATAATACATAGTTTGAACATCTATGAACATCTGCGGTACGCACAGGTTATTCACAAAATATTGAGCATTATACACGGCGATCAACTGTTGTGTATCATGTATAAAAAGGAAGCTGGGAAGCTCCTGTGCTACACAGAGTGACAGATGTCTGGGCAAGCTTTTTTTAGTCAGGAACTGGAGACTATCAATGAGTATATTTTATACAATGCCATAAATATACTTTATGAAGGAAGGGTTTATCTAAAGGTTTTACATTGTTCTGGGTCGACACTTTACGCGCATGCATTGAAAACCCAGTTTTCCCAGAGCACACCTCATAATTATTTCCTTAATCATTTCCGGTTTTTGTGAGGCTGATTATGAAGTCATCTTGAGCATGTAGAACAAACAGGAGACTAACACTACAAAGTGTCTTGCTTAATTACTTTTGTTGATACCTTGGTCAATCATGTAGGATTTATTCCAGGAATGATCATTGCATAGGTCTGGTATGCTGTGCTAATGCAGGCAAAACCAGGGTGCTACCCACATCTGTTTTACGTGTCCCAGGAATTACGGATGTAAACAATGAGAAACACACTGTACTTGGACCAAATCGCATCTTGTCCTCTTCCATTTGCATTTATAGCTAAACGGTTCTCGCTGTAGATGTTTTGCAGAATTGTGTGCATGCATAACATATTTAGTTACAACGCTGCACATGTGTCCTATATGTCATGACCTAGTCTCTCAGTTTTCTGCATCAACTTTAAACTTTAAAGATATTTTGCTTATATTATGTGGAAGTGCAATACCTCATATCGCAATATTCTTTGCAGAGTTATTTGTCCTTGAACATAGGCAAATTTTGGATAATAACATCATTGTACATGCATACTTTGTGTTGTTAATTTGTTTCTTAGTCTCTTAAGTTTTCTCTAAATAAACATGAAACATCTTTGATATGTTGTTTATACTACATACAAGTGCAAGTTGTTATTTTCGTGTATGTTACAATATATTTTGCAGAGTTATGTGCCCTTGAACTTTTTGGAACTTAACATAGATTATTGTACAAGACTTGTGAACTTCTTGTCTCAAACTAGTCACTGCGTTTTCTGCGTATCAATATGAACTAAATTAATAGGTTTTTTTTACCAAATAAAAGTGAAAGACATTATTAAATTTGTTGAAGACTTAATATGTGACCTTGACCTTGGCAATTTATTCAATCCATCAACATGAAGCATTTTGTCTTGGTTTGTGATGAATGTGATGAAGCGAATGACAACATTTTGAGATTAATTTTACTAACACTGAAGTTTTGCACCTGCTTGAAATGAAGAATTACGGGGTTGTTTGTCATCATCAATGACTGATGTAGTTTAAAGCTGGCTCCAAAAAGTCACGTAAGTTGCATACAATGCTATCCTGGTATCTGTGTGTTAACCTTTCAGGCCTATATTGTAAGTTATTGCATGTAATTGGGAGAAAAGTGTGAAAAATAAGGTTATTCCTCATAAAGTTTTGCCCAAGTAGATCTTTGGCAAAACATAATGAGGAATAACCTAATAACCAACACCAACACAAAACTTTTGACCTATTTAAAAAGCCTGGGTAGGTGACAGAAGTACATTACTACCACTTTATACCAAGTCAGACATTTTATTCGAGGAAAAATTATAGGAAGTCGGAGTCCTATATCCTTAAGCAATATTTTGTATGTAGAAATTAAAACTTGAGTACAGTTGACAGAATGTGAATGATTAAAACGAACTGGAATAAAACATAACCAAGCCAAGAAAATTAAAATTTGAATGTTTTTTAGACATTATTGTGGTTAAGCTCATTCATACATGACATTTATGTGGTTAAGCTCATTCATACATGACATTTATGTGGTTAAGCTCATTCATACATAGATATATGTAGTTTTCTCTAGACATTGTCAAAAGTGTCTTTCGAAGCCCAGCCCCGTTTGCATAGTCATCCAATCTGGTGTTGATTTACCCAGAAAAAAGGTCCCAGTATATTGCATGGTACTGTATGATGGATGGGGTGGTATTATTCAGGTGAAACATGCAAAGAAATTACTGCAGGGTGAACCAGTGTAAATATTAAAGACATACAATTTATGTAACCACAAAGTTGTGGAATTTTGCAGTGGAGATGTGAAATAATATAACTTTCAGGTTAATAGGTTTGATGGTGTATCTTTCAGCGCAAAAGACATTTATGTCACCAATTTGTTTTGTGTTTCAGTTACAATGTGAGAAATGTACACTTAATTTACCAAGTTACTGTACCTTTCATAGCAAATAGGAAAAAAACATACAAGCCTCGCTCTGTGAAAAGGGGGTTTAATGCACGCGCGTAAAATGTCGTCCCAGATAAGCCTGTGCAGTCCTAATCAGGGACGACACTAAACGCCTAAACTGGATTTTCGTCAAGAAAAGTCTTTCTTTAAACGAAAAATACAATAAAAGCGGACTGCAAAGCTAATCAGGGACGACACTTTACGCACATGCATTAAACCCCCTTTTCACAGAGCGAAGCTCACATGAATGTAGCCCTAGTTGTTGTTTTATGTTTCAGTGGAGACATGCGAGCAGCAGCAGCGTCATCGGCGGCAGGTCGCGGCCGAGGCCCTGTTGTGTATGGAGTCACCCAGCGCCGGCGCCGAGAGCAAGACCTTCCTGCAGGGCATTCTGCAGCTGCAACAGACTAACGGTAGGGCGCAGGAATGCATCATTCACATACACAGTCTGCAATATTGCCGTGTGTTGTCAGGGCTTTTTTCCATCTTTAGCAAGGGCCTTATATAGGCCCTTTCCCCCAAAAGAAAGGCCCTTTCCCCTCCGTTTTTTTTAATGATATAATTTTCCCCAAATTTCAAGCTTACTGTGGGAAATTTTTTCCCCTTTTAAAGTTTGGTCCAATTTTTTTTCCTCAAAATGGAAGGCCATGCCCTTTCCAGAAATCTAGAAAAAGCTCTGCACAGTCTGCAACATTCCCGAAAGTGGAGTGTCCAAGAGGGACTGGTTTGAAGCCTAGTGTATAATTATTGTCTTACACATCACAAATTTCATATTCGATTGACAGTGTGTTAAGCTGTCTTGGACGTTAGAATTTTGATTGTTGATTGCCAATTCTTAAAAACAAAAAAGGTTTTATTGTTGCAAGCTTTTGTTGTGACAGTGTATGTGTTTTTATTTTATGATAGATAATACAGAAAAAGTCCTGACAAAAATGGTATTACTGGTGTGTTTTTATGCCCCCGAAGGTGGGCATATAGTGATCGCACTGTCCTTCTGTCTATCTGTCCGTCCATCTGAAATTCTGTCACAATTTTCGTTAAGGTTTTGCGTTTAGGTTTCGAAAAATGGTCATCGCAACTGTATATTTGGCATGCATGTGTATCTCATGGAGCTGCACATTTTGAGTGGAGAAAGGTCAAGGTCATCCTTCATGGTCAAAAGTAAAAAAAAAAAATCAAAGCCGCGCAGTAGGGGGCATTGTGTTTCTGACAAAAACATCTCTTGTTTTTATTTAATTTTAATAACTTCTTTGTTGTAATGTATGGTGTTTTATCATTTCTTTTGTAAACTGGAAATAAAAAATACTCTGAAAAAAAAACACTGATCATATTCGCCTTAGATCTACAATTCTGAAGCAAATTTATTACAAGTATAGTATTGTCTTCCATAATGCATGCTTGAAACCAAATCTACATTTCGAAAGCTATTGAATCGGTTAATATCAGAACGTAAAAGGATTTAAATACATCTTGACATTTTGTTGAAATGTCGTATAAGGGATTGTTTAACTAATCGTTCAATTCTTAAGTACAAGTGCATGCACTATTGCACAAACAGGAAGAAGATAGATGGGTTTTGTTACAATGGTACATATTTAAAGTATCGGTTATATTTATGTGCTCGTAGTTGGAGTCGCTAAAATTATCTTTTTCGGTTTCACATTTGCATGTATAATTATGTAAAAAAAATGTTCGGTTTGCACATGTAGGCTATTTTCGTTTTTCTCTAAGCCTACGCATTAAATTTCCTGTTCCGCTTTACAAGGTCAAATAACAAGAATCTAGACAAGTTTGCTTTGTGTACTGAGTGTCTGCTGGACTAACTCATTGTAATCTCCCTACAATAAAGGATAAGCCAGTTTAGCGCTGAACATATCTAGATACCGCAGATAAGTGTAATAGCTCTTATCATATTTCATTATACTTCAAATCTTTTTCAATACCAGGAAATAATATATGTAGTGTGCGCAATGTAGTTGAAATATGACCTCAGATTTTTTTGTCCTGTGACAGATAAATTTTGCGTTTGGGCAAGTACATTGTAAACACGGGTTTAAAGATAACAATATTGACAACTGATATTGCGTAATTCTATTGTTTAAGGTTTTTGCATTAAAACAAACAGAATGCTTTTGTTCGGCACAAACGGTTAGTTTAAGGGAATCAGAAACGGGAGTGTTTATTATGTGCCAATTTTAACAAATGTTTTAGTAATGGAAGCAATTGGTTTATGATAATAAAAGGATAGTTATTGTAAAAAAAATGTTTATAAAAAAACTATTTATATTAAAACAAATATTTATGAAGAAAATTCAGGGTCCGTCACAAAGTCTATCTTATCAACATAAGCTTTACTCTCACATTCAAATATCCACAAAATATAGTATACTAGACATCTGTTTGCTATCAAGACATTCGAAAGAAAAAGCTGTCAATTATAAAAAAAGACCCTCATATTTTCACATGCAGTGAAAATGTTGAAATACTTTGGAATGCGGAAATAAGCCAGTGGAGGAATTAGATTAATGGATTTGATAAACTCCCTCTTGAAACTGCAAACCTGTATTTTGAAAGTTTTAAACAACATCACCATACATTTCAGTCTTATCAGTTTCAAGCCAGATGTTTGAAACAGCAGAAATGGCTCAACTGTTTCCATATTTAAATGCCAGACAAGATTCTGGAGATAATTTAATTTACTTAAAATAAAATCCAAGCAGCAACCACTTGTTGGAGCTTTTCAGTTCTCGAGACGTTTGCAGATTGTGTAATTATGGAAAAACATTGAACATTTTATTAGTTTTCTGAAGTTCATAGCATGTATTAAATTTCTTTGTATAGTTTTTCTCAAGCTTTATGACAAAATACTGTTGCTATAACATTCTAGTCTTCTAAAGACCCCAGAAAAAAATCAACAACCATGTTAAAGATTGCTGAATTAAACAAAAGTTTATCTTCAAGACTGTTTTTTTTTATTAACAAAAACATCCCAACTTGACCCTTAATGAGCCTTAAGGTAAAAAAGCAGGGGTGCTGGGACACACCTCAGGTGGTCTGAAGATGCAGAGAGACTCCACATAATACCTTGCCAATTAAATATTACATATGGGCCTTGCTCTGGATAAACTGGGCTTAATGCATGTGCGAAAAGGTAGAAGGTTTTTTGGTATTTTTTGTTTGAAGGAAGTCTCTTCTTTGCGAAAATCCAGTTTAGGCGGACTGCACAGGCTAATCTGGGATGACACTTTACGCACATGCATTAAGCCTTGTTTTCCAACAGCAAGGCTTATATTTGTTTCCATGTTCTCTTTGCAGTGCTACCACCATGTCCCGCAGACAGCGACAGCGGTGTGTCCAGTGATCTAAGGTCATCTGACGATAAGCTCAGACTGCAAGGTACCCACCAACAAATCCTACGTTCTTTATGTTGTTTCCCACCTATAGGGGTCATCACTCATTTGCAAGGAATTCTTATAGGAGAGATTTACCACACAAGTTATGAGGCCAGGTCTGGGATTGAACCCGTGATCATCGGATAGTCCAGCGCTCTACCAACTGAGCAAGTTGTAAATCTCTTCTATTGCTATGCTGGTGCTGTTTGTAGTTGAACAAGCTAAATACTACACAAATTGCTGAAATGATTGTAAAATTAGTCTTTAATTCTGAGATGCAACTGCTGTATCAAGTAAGTCGGCTTCATGAAGGTCTCCTTGTGAAATTTGATTTAGTAATATAAGCCCCAAGGATTAATTTGTTATACAAGGTTTCTTGTTAATATAACATGGCTACCTACATATTGTTGTTCCCCACGCGTGCCTCTCAGCTGCGAAATAAGATGTTATTGTCTGCGGTTTTATTTCTGGATTACCAAGGGACATAGCTTTACATTATGATGTTAAATATAATATTAAGCTTTAAGGATGTGTTCATTGCTTCGAGGGCATTCCTCTCGAGCCTCTTAATCTTGAGATACAGTGACCCTCGCTTTGCCAGCTTGTCTTTGTGCCAATTATTAGGAACATTTCCTTGTTAAAACTTACTTGTCAATCTCTGTAAATAATCTAGATAGGAATTGTCTGTTTTAAAATGAATGTGACATTTTTAAAGCAGACTTAAACTTAAAAAGCTAAAGCCTAATTGTATTTTTTGTATCAAATTCGGTATACATAGCATTATGCAAATCATTTCGAGTGCAGAAGGGTTCTATGAAAATTTTATGTTTAAGCCCAAATGAGAGGCATTAAATTAAGCATTGCACTTGAATGTAAGTAAGAACATCCTGAGGCTTATGTTTTCAAATAGTCTTTAACTACAGGGTGGAGATCAAATCAAATTTTTGAATAACCTTAATGTGTAGATGATCTTAAAGAAGAACTTTGGCTGCAACAAATGTTTGCAGCATTATGGGGATTTTGTCTGTTTTTTTCCACTAGAGAATATATTGTACCAAATTGTGTGTTTTTAACTACTGTTTAACTTTTATGTGGATCTTGCTCAAATTTTCACAATTGACAGTATCATGTATATGATAATAAAGAAAGGAATATTGACTGTTACTGTTTTTTTTTGCAGAATTATGGCCCTTCTCTGTTTTCCAAATTGGAAAAAAAATGTACAGACTCAACAAAAAAAAACTCTTTTTTTTAATTACTTGGTGGATTTAGCTTAAACTTTCACAGCTGAGTGACCTTAATGTGTACATAAACGTAAAGAAAGGAATTTAGGCTGCGACCAGTTTTGGCAGAACTATGGTCCTTTTTACTTTATAAAGTGGATTTTTCTGTGTCCAAACATGCGTTGTTGGCAGGGGGCATCCGTGTTTGTGACGCATTTCTAGTTTTGTTGCACTCATCTTTATTGTCTGCTTGCTTAATTTGCAATACTTAAATGAAGATGCAAAATTCATACACGGATATCCTCACTATCAAATACATTATGTGCAGCTGCAAAGCGTTGTATCAAGTGCACAAGGGTTTGTTCATATGGCAGAAAAAAAGTAGGACATCTTTTTCTTCTTCAAAACATGAACTCATAATGTTATCTCCTATACACTAAGCTCAGCAAACAATTTCCTGTTTGGGGAATGCAACTTGTGTAGTGTTTCAATAGTGTTGAAACACTAACTGTTTTTTTGATGACATAACAGCAAGGCAGCGCTGTTTTTGTGGCACGTATTGCATGCCAGTAGAGCTGCTTGTGCAAACAATATCCTGTAACTTGGAGAGCAATCTCTAATAATAGCTTATTATAGAACTTTTTTGCATTGGCAATTACAAAAAGATACGTACTTGCGTTAAAGAGATGAAACAAGCTGTTTTGTCTTATGCTAATTTGGTGGTTTGTTTTTTCTTGAATGCTCTTTTCGTGTAAGGTCGTTGTAGGCACTGCTTGTCACGGTTGGTGTTGGATCCGGTATTGATATTTGTTTGCATTGTTGTAACAAATGTCGTAACTTTTGGAATTATTTGATTAAAGCCTTGTAAAAGTGTTAACTGGATTGTTGTTGTTTTTGTTCAACACAATCTATTATGTTTAATAATTGTTTTACCATTTTTGTGCTCCATATCAAGGAAATCTAAAATTCCAGAATTGTCAAAATGATACGAGACGCGCTCTGAAAAAAGGGGGTTTAATGCTTGTGCGTTAAGTGTTGTCTCAGATAATCCTGTGCAGTTCGCACAGGCTAATCAGGGACAACACTTTCCGCCTAAACAGGATTTTCCCTATAAAGGAGATACTTCCTTAAATGAAATATACAATAAAAGCGGAAAGTGTCGTCCCTGATGAGCATGTGCGAACTGCACAGGCTAATCTGGGACAACACTTTACGCACATGCATTAAACCCCCCTTTTCTCACAGCGAGGCTTATTTTCATTCAAAACATCTACGACATAATAATCATAAAGATCATGTTAGGACACAGACAGATTGGAAGATTGCCCTTTTGTGTGTTGGCATAATATTGTACACCATATAAGTTGTATCCTGAAAAGCATTCTTGTAGGCTCAATGCACAAACTTTGCCTTTGTTTGTTCAGCGTATCTTGCGTCACAGACGGACAGTCCACCGAAGGAGCGTTACGTTCCGCCATTCTGCCAACCCCCTCCTGCTCACCAACCCCTGCCTGCTCACTTCAACACAGCCACACACGTTGCCATGAGACCAGGTAGGTTGTCAAAGACAAAACTTATCCGCTATGGCATACAGTATGGTGTATGTTATGATGAGATTCCCCAGTTCCTCAAGGCCTAGGGGAGTTTATTTTCACATGTCTACTCCATATAAGCATGTCGCAGAGATAAAGCACGCCTCCTAGCAAATGTACCTGCCAGTTCATACAGATTCCTCATGCTGGGATGGTATTAAAGTCTTATATTTGGGCATATCACATTGTATGGGTGGCATTATGGCAAATGTTTTTTGTGTGTACACTTTATGTTAAAACTTTATGGGCTTTATTTGGCACTGGTTATAATAAGGCTGTACATAAAAGGGACGTTTTAAGTATACATTTGCAAATAAAATTACAGTTTATGAACATATGCTATAGGCATACAAGTAGTTCATTATGATGCAATAATTAAAATGAGGACACCACTATCTCTATAAAAGTTCCATTCACCTACAGGAAGGTCATTTCTGAATGAATTTAAAATGTATTTGTATGAAATTGTGAACAAATCTGTCAACAGTCCGTTTTTATCTGGAGAAGGAAAGTCTTAAAATGTAGTTCACTCGATATGATGTGAAGATACCGAAGGCGTTATTGATTGCCTTTAAAAGATATAACTTAAAGGCAAACATCAAGTAGAACAACAATCTAGCAGCCTGACATACTTAGACATACACGCAGTTCAATTAATTTCATTCTACAAATAGCATTTTCCCCATAGATGGATTTTTCATCTCAATTATCTGGGGTGAAGTTTTTTTTATCTTTTTTTTTATTGAGAGTACATTTTTTTATCAAGAGTACATCAAGTTTTCTACCTAGCTAATTGCTATGAAGAGATAGTGTATATTAGCATAAAATATATTTACTCTGAATGACATCAGTCGTTTTTACACATTAATTAAGTTGCGTCTTGCTAAAATGGGTCTTACGCCATATGCGGCCATAGTAGCTGCAGAACAGCCAGCGCAGTTGCGCAGGAGCTACCCTGTCTGTTTATAACACCACAAATCTTTGAACCTTGCATGACTTTATAGCAATCAGAGTAGCTTCTGACCAGACTGCATGATTGCTTAAGCAGGTCTGGAGCTACACTGACCTCATATTGCATAAGATCCATTTTTCCATGACTTGGGTCATGTCCATTTAACACAGTTTTTAAAGCCACACTCCAATCATATGTATCAAATTACCCAACAAACTTTGTTTATAGGGGACAATGAGCAACCAAAATACAAAAAAAGATACTGATGCCCATTTCAAATGTATTGAATTATTTGTGTTGCACTATAGGGCCAAGAAATGTTATGCTTATCTCAATGTCATATCATATTGTTTTTAAGTTTTTGATAGATTCTTTCTCAATTTAGTGTTTGTTTTTTGAGGTAATGGGATGACTCAAACTGGAAGACAATTAAGGACGGTTTTGTTGAAAATTAATTGTATTTCTCAACCTAGAACACAATCTGTGCAATGGACTGTAATTTATTGTTGTAGTTATAAAGGTGATATCATTAACTGCTTTTCGAAGAAAACCAGCTGATTATGTGCTTTTTACAGGCTTAATTTGCACTAAAGACTAGATGAATAGGTGCTTATTACAGGCAATGTTATGGTAATGTAGCCTCAGTGCTTAATTACAAATATCCGACATGCCGTAGTTCTAAGGGAAAATGCGGAACCCTTCCCCAGACTTGTGAGACTTTACAGGAATTCTTTTGGCAGAATTTATGTCATTATATTTCAATATCAACATAACTGTTGTTAATTTTGAACAGAAAGTATGTAACACCTCATTTCTATTATCATGGGAACTGTTTGATGTGAGGCGACAATGACTCTTTTAGTTCTAGCAAGGAGACAGATTGCCACCGTATTGACATTCTTGGATCCGGGGTACATTTTATTATGATATTGAAACTTTGATTCCCTAATTTGTTTGTTAGGTTAAGTTCTCCTCTTAGCAATATTAAGGATTATCGTTCTATAAAGCATTTTCGGGATGAGAATAGACACAAATGCTGGGAAAACAGGCCTGTTAAAAGATAAAGCGAGATGGATGACAGTGCTTACTAAAACCTGAATCAATTAACTGCAATTTAAGATAAGCAGGCTACTGGGTGGTCCAGAGTTTAATAGTCGACATTTTCACATTACCACATTGCTTCAGTGCTTCAGTTGTGGATGATAGCAAAGAGGCCATTTTTACTGGAACGTGCATGCATAATGGCAAACCAGTTAAGAGTTCAGAGAAAACTGTGTTGTATTATTGGTTATTTTCATTAATGTTATTTATTATTTTTTTCATTGTCAAGGAAAAATATTTTTCGAATCAGCATTCTTTTCCAATGAGTTGTTAAAAAAAAAATACATTTTAGTTTTTCTTTAAAATATGTTTGATATGTTTGAAGGAGTAAAATTATTTATAACAACATAATACAAACAAAAAAACACTAATTCAGTTTATTTCTACTTTTGTTGTAAAAGCATGTGAAACTTAAATATTTGTAATAAAAAGAGCAAACAATATTAACGACTTGTATTTTCACATAATTAAAATAGGAATTTCACATTTTCCACATACACTAAACTGATTCTCTCTCAATTTATACATGAAGGTTGCTATGAAGTAATTCTGGTTGCCAGGAGACAGTCTTGTTTGCTCTTTAAAGCAAGACAACTTGTCTGGTCATAATTATGTTCTCTATATATATCAGAATTTTCTAGAAAAAAGAGACCATTAATTGTGTAAAAGGAGGCTGCATAAGTGCATGTACACCAGCATGGTAGTTCACATTAAATAGAAACAGGAGTTTTAATCCCCAGTTATCTCAAAGTTTATGAAAAAAACAATTTATTACATTAGCAAAAGCTGTAACGACAAAACCCAAAACAACAGAAATGTGTAAATTTTACTAAAAAAAAAACATACTTCAAAAATACTAGATGTGTGTATATTTATACTGAATCGTGTTACTTCATTATTGTGATTCGTAAAATGTCACGTGCAAAAGGGGTTTGTGTCAAATGTCCACATGAAGAATTTCAAAAGAAATTAATGTTTTTGTAAAATGTAAACCAACCATCAAGTGCAGCAGGTGGTAGTTGTTTGTCTTTCATACGTAATGACATTAATTTTGGGTTTTATCCATCAGATAGCAAGGCAAAAATACTGCATATTACATTAAATTGAGTTAAGGCTGAAACTGTTGTATCTTCTGCCTATTTCTATATAAGATATGATAGTTTTGCGTTAAACCATGGATTTGCTGTTCTGAAGTGGATGCATTAAACAGACTGTCACATAAGCAATTATGTATGACTACTGCTAATTATGTAAAACACTGTAAAAAAAGAGTCATATTTGGGTCAACTTGTTACATTTAAGAGTCATTTCATGACATATACATGCGAAAGAGCAGAAATGTGTTTTATTTTTGTTTTTAGATTGTAGTTTTGTTTGCCAAGCAGATAAAAGCACCTAATACCAGTAATTTATTATTTGAAATGAGCAAGTCTTTTAGTCCAGTGTTTTTTCATGGGTTTTGTTTGAATTAAAAATAATAGTTAAAAGACAAACAATTTTTTATTAAAAAGATTAAAAAATATGGGAAAACAAATTGAACACAGAAATTCAAGAGCATTTAAGAGTATGAGAGAGCTTTCATTTGTAAATGAATTTGTTGTCATTGTTACGTCTCAGAAACAGTGTGTCCAATTATCCAAAAAAATTATAGTGTTTAGGAAGTAATTAACATTAATAAACGTCTTCTACCATGATAACAAGTTCTGTTGATTGTTGGTAAGAAAAGTATAATTGCTTCATAAATTATGATAAAGGTACTTCAATTAAAATTGAACATGCAAAAAAGAGGTATGTCTTTGCTCTGCAATCAAGTTTGCAGTCATGTCGTAGGTTTATTTTATGTCATTTCAATTAAATTCAAATAAGCATACTAGTGCAAGGAGTGCAAGGAGTGTTCTCTCTTTACTTAAAAAATACATGTTTCATTGGGTAATTATGTGGAACTCACGATACACAATGCATGGGCTGTTTGAAACATTAAAAAATTACTTGTTCACTTTTCTGCAACAAATCTGAAAATAATGTTACATCTCAATAACAGTTGCAGCCGTTTGAATTTGTCAACTACATGTAGACATCTAGCATTAAGTTCATGTGTTTGCAACTACAGTATATGTAGTGGGGTAGGGGTTGGTAACAAAACGAACGCGCCTTCCAAGGTTCAATGTTTATGATGCGCCGAAAGTATATCGGCAATTATATATTTGATATATATAATACAGAAACCAGGTTGGTAGAATACGATATACTCGAAGTTAATTTATAAACAACAAGTGCTATGTGTGTCTTGCGACAGCTAAAGAGAAAAAAAAAAACAAAAAAAACATGGTCAGCAATTTGCAATCAATTTCAGTAGGGTTTTATTTTTGACCAATGCAAATCTTGTATATGTGATTTCTTTAATTCTCACTGGACAAAACATTTATGACATTACAGTACATGGCTTGACGCACACAGGACAAGGGACTGAATCTCACAAGAGAAGCAAATGGACACATTCAAGACAAGGGACATAAACACTAGTACATGAGACATAGACACATGTAGTTAAACAGAGTGACCTATCCTACATATAAGAGCAAAAATTGTATAAACAAAACACACTAATTTAATTTGATAAATTACTCTCCCTAACTCCCCATTCTACAATTTACATACATTCCATTTTTTAATGTCGTTAAAGTTTCTATTGATATATAAAAAGGAAGAAATAAAGAAGATAACACATCACTTTTGTGTGACCCCATTGTTTTCTGTTAATTACCAGACGACAAGAATTTGATTGCTGCGTGATTGAAGGATGCTTGAATGAGTTCAAAGAAATTAGTTGACAGTAAATATCCTTGAAGTGAGGGAGAAGAATATCATTATAATGATGTTCCATAATTATTTTCTCATTAATTATGAAATCTAGTTAATAATTTTCAAGATTATGATATTTCTAGACAGGGCGAACAGGGCGAACTTCTAAAATATTCCTAGGCTCCTTTTATCTTGTCGGAGTCAGGGTCACGTGCACTTTTTTCCAAATATAATTAGTTTAAGATATCCTGCTCGCATAAACTTGAAAATTGACATGGAAATTAAGAGAACATGACAGTGATGTAGATGTTTTTTTTCTGATAAAAATATATATGTCATTGTAGTCATTAAATTTTGTTCAGTGATTTAAATGTGTGTAAGTGTCATAATAAAACCTCAGCGGGGAATTTAGTGTATGAAAAGGGAGGCGGTAAACTACAACGGGCGAGGCATGGTATGGTATTGCGCAAGGGGGGGTTAGAGGGTTATGGTTAGGGTTAGGGTTAGTGTTAGGGGTCGGGTTAGGGTTTGGGTTAGCCTAAACCCAACCCTAACCCTAACCCGACCCCTAACCCTAACCCTTACCCTAACCCTTTTTTGGGGTTATCACCCCTATACCATGCCTCGCCCGTTGTAGTTTTCCGCCTCCCGTATGAAAAGCTCTTTTGTTGAAATGAATGTAACAATGAATTATTTCTATAATCCCAGCTCAGCAATCCCTGCTCAATTAAAAGTGACCAATTTTATAGCTCTTTAAGAAAAAAAGTGATTCTTAAATGAAAACATAAATAAGATATATGCGAATTACTCACAAGGTCTTAATTCTATACTGAGCGCGCCCTATGCAATAAATCTCGTTAATGTTGATTTAAAATTAATGAGAAAGAGTGCATTCCAGTTCTTTGTTTTGTTAACTTCTTTGAGCAATTCTACATAATTTTACATAATACTTTTGTTCAGTTTTTAGCTCTCTTATTTCAAGTAACAATCATGCATACAGTTAATGGTATGTTTATTGACTTGTCACACTAGTATCGTGTTGTTCTGTTTTTCTCAAAAATTGTGTCTATTGGGAATATTAAGGATTTTTTTTTACTCTTGTTATAATGTACATTGGGAATATAATAATAACAATGACACTAAAAAATTCCCATTATGGACCACATTTTATGGTTTATTACTGCCCCTAATGCATTTCTAGACAGAATGGTTTGTTATTATGATCATGTAAGAGTTGATAATTATTAGCATATAAGAGATACACAATCTTGATCTTGACATCTTTTTGTATGCATCCTCCTGCTATATTGCTAAAATAATTCAAACATCATACTAACGATTACTTACATAATATGTATTGCATAAAGGTGTCATTTTATTGCACGTTCAAATGATGTATGAACTTCTTAGTCAGTTTTTCTTTAAGTGTATTGTACCTCTACTTTAAGCTTCGGTAAATTGAATGGATGTTTTGCTGCGCATTTGTTAGAATGGAAAAGAAAGCTTCATTTAAGAGAGCCTTTTTTCCAATATATCTAGTTGAAGGGAGACAACTCTGTGTTTAGTTATGAATACAATTATGTATGTACAAATATTTATCTAGAAACATTTTGAGTGGTTGAAATAAAATGTTGTTTCAGGTCGGAAACCAAAGTTTCATTATTTTGACCACAGTCAGTTGCCGCAGCCAAAGAGAAAACGAGAGAGTAAGCAAACATTTCTTTTATACTTTTTATATTATTATTATTATTCTTATATTATATATTATTTTGCTTGTGAAAAAGTTAAACAGGCACATCTTCTTGCATCATTTTCATAATTCTGTTACCTTTAATGGAGAAAGTGATTTTAACTAGGTTAGGTATATAAGTTGTTACATATTAATTTTCCCCACTTTTTATGCCCCCGGTAGGGTGGCATATAGCAGTTGAACTGTCTGTCAGTCCGTCAGTCTGTCTGTCTGTCAGTCTGTGTGTCCGTCCAAAAACTTTAACATTGGCCATAACTTTTGTAATATTGAAGATAGCAACTTGATATTCGGCAAGAATGTGTATCTCATGGAGATGCACATTTTGAGTGGTTAAAGGTCAAGGTCAAGGTGATACTTCAAGGTCAAAGGTAAAAAAAAATCCAAGGGAAGTAACATGCTTTAAAGGGAGATAATTTCTATACCTGCCAAATGATGAATAGAAATTTTATTTCAAAGCGACGAGGTGGGGGGCATTGTGTTTCTGACAAACACATCTTTGTTATAACTTACAACAGTGAAACCATCAGGACATTTATGTTTTTGCAGTTATCATTCGTGTATGCAGATACAAGCTTAATTGCCTTAGACACAATCAGTGTTATAAGGCTGTAATATGATGGGCTAAAATGCATTTATCTGTAAATAGACCAAGGCATTTCTGATGTAAAAACAGGGGAACAAATAATCTGCAAATGCAAGTATAAGTGTTACTTTTATGGTCGTGTTCACACACAAACTGCAAATAACACTTCATATAATTGTTCCCATCATGTCAAAATAAAAAAAAAGGCAGACCTTTGTATTACGATGCACAATTTACAGTCAACCCGCTGTCCTTCGTTGGTTTTGAAGACATTTTTCAATCTGCTATCAATTACTAAGGAACCGAGTTTATATGAAGGAGAAAAATATGCATAAGCGAAATATGCAAGCCATATTCAAAACAAAACCATTGCATAAATGTTGTCATTTCAGTACAGCTGCTTTGGCTTCTGATAGAAGATAGCTGTAATGTTTTTATTATGAAAGTCCTAAGATTGTGCAGCTAAATGTGAAGGACTATAAGGAAGAAAACAACAAGGCTGGCAATACATTATATGACCCATGCAAAAATGGGTCTTGTGCCTTGTGCCATATGCCGCAAGCTAAGCTCCAGACTAGCCCAGGCATTGGCACAGTTTGGGTAGGAGCTACCTTGTCTGCTAATGTGACCATGAAACCTTGCTTGACTGTACAGCATACAGGGTAGCTCTTTACCATTCTGCGCGGATAAGACCCATTTTTGCATGACACTGGTCAAATAATGCATGTTTTTCACTTTGCAGGTAGCACAACGTAGCTGTGGGAGTTCCTGCTACAGTTGTTACAGAACAGAGAGACGTGTCCCCGATACATCAAGTGGACGAACAGGGAGAAAGGCATCTTCAAGCTTGTGGACTCGAAGGCTGTGTCAAAATTGTGGGGTCCTCACAAAAACAAGCCAGATATGAACTATGAAACAATGGGCCGAGCATTAAGGTATTTTAGGATGAATATTTTTTCATATTTGAATTTGTGTCAACAGGCTAAACCTTTTTGCAGAAGTACCTTCACACAAGTAATGTTTCTTTGTGACTTATAACCTATTTCCCTCATCAACTTATTTTGTTGATTATAATGTACTTTTGTAATTGTGCATATAAATTTGTGAATAACCTCCGTTGAAACTAGCCTATATTTATCATATTTTGAACAGCTGTTGCATCTCTATGAAGTGTTGTTAATCGGACCATCTAACTCGCTAGAAATTTAGAGCAGTGTGACATTTTAATGTCATAAATACGTTACCTGCTATCTAATAGCTTATCATTCCGTAAGGTTTGTTATTCATCCTGAATTTCTGGAGATCGGCCACCATAATAGCCCCGATTTAGATTATAGGTCGGAACAGTCACATAGTGCAGTGCAACCTCGTCACTAAAAACGGTCTACCCATAAATCATTCTTCTTCCGGATGCGTATAAATATACAGCCTTTTTGGTTGATCTGAAAATTGATGTTGTGTTCACGCTGGGTTTTTGTATAGAAACAAAGAGAAGTTTTCATTTGTCTAACAAATATTCTCCGTGAATTTCTCGTATTTCTCGTTCGCGCCTTTAATATACTTTCGTTTGATTATAAAGGTAAGCCATGCTTGCTTTTATTGAACAATAGTGTATTTCTACCATGCTGGTTTTTTTCAGTCGCGAACGAGCACGTGCAAAACGTGTTCTTGTAATACATTGCGAGAGCGTGAAAAGCGTGCTCTTCTATTACATTGAAGAGTGTATATCATTTGCTATTGTGTGCAAATCATGATTTTACGTTCTATATGACGATCTAGTTGATGGTCATTGTATTATTTCATCTGTTTCGAATTAAACTTTTGTTTAATTTATGCTCTACGGCAATGGTATTATACGTACTATTGGCTTTCTCTTTTACACTTATAACTGAGAGAGTGTTAATTATTTTCATTATGGGCAAATAATGATTTAATGTGCCGTATGACAATCTGGTCTATGACCAGTTTATTGATGAATATGTTTTGCTCTTGTTTTTCATAATCGATCTACATGATGGTCGGAAATACAAGAGTTGAGATGATGTTTACATCGACATCAGACCATATGGCTCCCGCCATACATTGGGTCTCTGTGGCCATCCAGGCAAGACGTTGACCGAAACGGGCTATATGCTGTTAGTCGGTCGACGTCAGACCATATGGCGTCCGCCATACGTCGGTCTTTGCCCGAGGACGTTGATCACGGAGCTTTGGCTCTGCATCGATCGACGTCAGACCATATGGCTCCAGCCATACATCGGTCTTTGGCTATCCGGGCAAGACGTTGACCGAAACGGCCTACATGCTGTCTAGTCCAAATAAACGGACTCCCTGAGAGCCTATGATATTTTTTGCTTTGACGGCTCTGGGAGTCCATATGCAACCCTTCATAAACATGGGTGCAGTTCAGCGCAGGGAATCCGTGCGCTTCACTAAACAGACGTAGTTCGAGACAAATTGAGGAAAATAATGAATAAACTTCATAAACATGTTAAATTTACCTGAATGGCAACCTACGGATTTTATTTACAGTGAAAAGAATGAAAATGCAGACCCTTTATAACATTCTCACCCTGCCGGGACACAAACTGATGATACAAACGGTAACTTATTTACCAAATATTTTTTGTACACATCACACATTTTTACGAGTATATTTTCTATTGTTTCTTTTTTTGGCAAAATTCGCGTTATAAGCAAGTCTCGTCTTGTGTATGTGACGAAGTTGTATCGAAAAAAGACCAACAATCATGTTCACGACTGCGGCCTCTTTGTGAACCCTGAATTCCCGTTTATAGGGGCCACGCCTGATGGCAAAGTGTGTGCTAGTGGAGAGACTGGAATTTTGGAGATAAAGTGTCCCTTTTCAGTTCATGACATGGCTTTTGCCGATGTTTTGGACAAAACCAATCCAAGAATAGATTTTTTTGTAATCACAGACGGTGAAAACATTCCCTTGAATAAGGCACACCAGTACTGGTATTAAGTGCAGGGACAGTTGCTAGTAACAGGGGCAAAGTTTTGTGACTGCATCAACAAATGGCCGAACAAATTCTGAAGAATGAGGAATTGACAAGAGTCAATAGTTCACTCAGGGACGAAATGAAAGCAGCATCGAGGTCTCAGGACTATGTTAATGGACAACTGTACTCAGTTCAATATCTCAAAAAAGTAAAGGGGAAAAACAACTTCCAATATTACACCGGTTTTGTGTATATGAAATTTTTGGCTATTTTCCATTTCCTGGTCCCAAATATGAATGAATGCCCATTTGAATGTCCTAGAACAATTGCCAGTATAAAAATATGAAACTGGAAGACCAACTCATGTTAACACTCATTAAACTAAGACTGAACCTGCAGTTTCAACATATCGCAAATTTGTTTAACATCAGCCCTACAGATGCAGGTGCTCTGTTCAGAAACTGGATCAAATACATGTTCTATCGGTTTGGTTCAGTACCGATTTTGCCGGCCAGGTATGTAATCGTCAATAAAATGCCGAACAACGTCAGAGAAGAATTTCCGGACACACTTCTTATACTCGATGGCACTGAATTAAAACTTGAAAGGTCATCATCATTGCATTCCCAAAGTCCATGCTACTCGGACTACAAATCAGCGACAACTTTGAAAGGGTTGGTTGGAATTGACCCTAGGGGCTCCTTCACATTTTTTTCGATGTTATTTTCTGGTGGAATATCGGATAAAGAAATGACGAATCAATGTGGACTCCTTGATATGCTTCAACAACTACTTGACTGTGGCAAAATAAAGAAAGGAGATGGAATCAAAGGTTTTTTAATAAAAGATGAGATTGAAAAATTAAGACTGAAATTGAACATTTACCCCATTTGCTCCAGGATCAGGTCAAATGTCAGACAGTGATGTCAAATTGACCAGAAAAATAGCCAGACACCGTGTTCATATTGAGCGTGCCATCTCTCGAGTCAAAAATTTTAAATTGTTGACCATAGAATTGAAATTAGCCTGTTTCCATCCATTAACCAAATATGGTTCTGTTGCTGTTTTTTGACAGGATTCATACCTTTCTTGTGCAAGACTAATAAATTATTTACCTGATGTGAAAGGGTGCTGCCAACAGCTTGAGGCCCTTTTTCTGTCATGATGGTCTGGTCTTGCGTGCAGGCCAGGTACCCAAGTGGAGTGTCATTAAGAGATGCCAGTAGACCGATATCTTTTTCTGTAAGGCAGTTTTTTTCTGAAAAAAGTAACAATACGTGTATTACATGATAGTTGTATTTGTATTGTTGTTAATATTACATATCTAATGCAAATACTTGTACACTGTTTTTTTTGCTTTTGTTGTTTATTTAGAATAAAGGTCTCTCTCTTTTTGTTATTTGGATTTTTGTGTTAAATTCAACAAAATAACAACCTGTTGTCATTGAAGATTGCGGCCATAGGTCTCTTCTTCCTAGTCACATTGGAAGACCGAGACAGAACCATGGTAGAGACCGGTTCAGCCTGGATCTTAGATCCTATCGGCTTGTCCCATTGTTGCGGACAGGAGGTGCTTGACGGCTGACTTGGCACGTCAGTTAGACCGTCTAGAATCCAGTTTGTTATCTTTAACATCACTGCCAGCACATCCGAGCATTCTCCAACAATCCTGAACATAGATAACAATACAAATAATACCTGTACACTTCTAATTGAATCTGAAGTCATTAATAATAATAATAATAAAGTATATTAATAAGATTTATATACAAATTTAAAAAGCATGAAGATTGAAACATCCATCATGTATTTTTTAATCTAAGGATAATGAACAAAAATAATAATTTTAAATCAAGATCGTGTGTTTCAAGTCAACCACAAGGAAAAAGGAAAATTGACATTGCATAGGCTTATTAATTCATTTTGTAACTAATTTCGCACTAACCCTGCCTTACAACTACAATGTGCGATCGTTATTGCAGTTTTGGACATCGAGGAATTCACGGTGTGAGGATCCTCTCCCTTTCGTTGACTTCGGAAAATACGGGATTTAACGTCAATTCCATCTTCATTTCCCCTAAAAATCCTTACAGAGTTAATGTACGACTCATAAGCAAATTTTCTCCCTTGAATTCGTTGACGTAGTGAACATCTATAAGGCAAAAAATGTTCACCGAAATCACCGGGAATATCGGTTAACCTTATCATTGATGCCATTTTGTTATTAGGTGATTACGGTAATAGAAGCAAGCTTCATCTGCATTACTTTAAGAGTAATAAAAACTCAGCATGACGCCTAATGCATGCTGTGTTTTATTACTCTAAAAGTAATGCACTTGATTGTCATTAAACATGTTATTTGAAGGTGACACGTGATATCCTATCTTAATAACGGTATCTACACATGTGCAGACATGTGGTGTCACCAATTAACGCTTTTAATCCACACTTGGAGACCGAATGCCTAGTTCTCATTTTTTCCAACGAGTTTCGTTTATTTTGTTCGGAAAAAAAAACGGAAATTGAAATGGTAAAACGGTGTAAATAGGGTTTATGTAACTCGGACATTCGGTATCCAAAAGGATAAGTTGGATGAATTAAATTTATACCATTTCCAACGCTGAAATGCGGTCTTGACAAGTGCGAGTGGAAGCTTCAATGTGTAGAATTACCGAGATCCCCCGTAAAGTTATAGAACATTAAGTTATTTCAGAAACTGAAAATGTCATATAAGCGTTATTAAGTATGAATTATTTCAGGTGTGTATGTAAAATATAGGGAATATTAGTACACATTTTGCGAAACTTAACGAAATCTGCGTTATAAATCGTGTTTTGTTTTGTGTCAGAAACAAGTGAAAACCATTTTATGATACTATTTTAATGCGAACGTATCAATATATATATAGAATAAATGCCATTCTATAAGAGTTATTTATTACTGATATAACCAATTAACGCGGTTACTTGGGGGAAGTCAGTACCTGCGCTGACACTGGTAGCTTTATTTACTAGCCTGACCGAAATCCCCTTCATACAACGCTAATTTATATCAGACAATGACCACAGTGATTTGGTTGTTTTGCACTTTCAATTATAGTGATTGATAAATGCCCCATAAGCAATGTTTAATATTATTAATAACACTTTTATAAGTTATAACATGTGGGATTTAGGTACCCACTCGGCGTCAGAAAGCGCGTAAAACTTCACCGAAATGACAGTTATAAAGCGCTATTTCGTGTCAAATACATGGAGAAAAATGTTTCGTCAATATGTTCGTAAATACATGAAACATGGGTAAATACCAGTGTAGAAGTGTTTATTTATTGCTAATACCACATTTCACGTAGTAACTGGTTTGATTTCGGTAAGCGCGCAAGCGTTTGAGAGCGTGTTTAACGTACCGAAAAACCCGGTATAAATAGGTAATCTTCGATATAAACCAATATTTTTTTTGCATTTGCAGAATAAATAAATGACGCAAACCCCTTTTACAAGTGTTAAATGGTGTGAAAATGTCCATTATAACCATCCGGAATATCGCGAAATCCGTATGCAATCTATAGGAAAAGAAGCCAATTTGGTGTTTGTCTGTCTTGGTTTCTTATCTGCTAGACCACGTGATTAAGTGGGCGGAGCAATCATCGTCCAGGCGAGATGTCAATTGTGTTAAGAGAAGCACACACATTAACTTTTTAGTAAGTTTAATTTATAATGTTTTTTTAATGGATGCTATCTTCTAGAAGAAATTTTCCTTAAGTTGTGATTCTGTTGGATTTTGCTTATAGCTTAGGGTATGTAAAACAGTGGCTTAAATAAAGTATAACAGTTTATTTGGTTGCTTTTAAATGAAGAACAACTATGGATGACTAGCACAAATCACAAAGGACAAGTTTAACGTATCAATTGCAATATACTGTTTCCTGTTTTATGCATTAAATAAAATCTAAGCTAAGGAAAGAAGTATGGTGCTGCATTAGGTCAATAATATGTGTCACTACACAATGCAGTTAACAATATCAAAGAGACTTATTTGAACAGTGGCAAGGTTATTTATGTATGCATGATATTTACAATACTGAACAAGTGCATTGCAATACAATGCATTCTATTATATATTGGAATTTATGACAAAGCATAAACAAATGTATTTTCTGTGCAAGGGAATTCGCATCAAATAGTTTAACATAAATTATGACCTTCTGTTGCAGCCCATCATTTTAAGCTCGTCATATCTAGATACGCCCCCATGCTCTGTAAAATCTTCAGAGAACATTTCCAATATAATTAATTGCTAATGTCCACATGAATAACAGTGAATGCGACGAGATGTCTCAACAGTGCAAACACTTCCATTTAACACCCTTAGATCGTAAGATATTGATAAAACGAATCACCAAAATATTTTATTTTGCCCAATTATTGTCACCAATAGAAAGGCCAAATCAACTACATTTAACACAAAGCAGTAAAATAAGCATACCAATCTGCTATTCATTTTCTATAAATCTTTGTATGTTATTGGGCACTTAGTTAAGAATGCAATTAACAATCAATACAAGTATGTACAAGTATGTGCTGTGCATATGTTGCAAGCCCGGACCCAAATTAAAACGTCATGCAACCATTGCGGCTTCTATAAAGTAGCTTCAAACGTGATAAGTCTCTTTGTAGGTGTGAGACCTATAAATAGCCAAGTTATGTAGTACAAATCTTAATCGACTGTTGGTGGCTAAAAAGACAGTTGAACTGTTTCTCTGTCCCGAAAAGAAGCTAGCGAATTAATTATGTGAGTGCATTAAACTCGGAAAGTACGTAAAGCTGTTCCAAGTTCATTGTACATGAATTGTCGTTTGCTGACAAATACTTATGTTTTACATTAACACAAATACGCAGACAGCTATTAACAGCCATTCAATTATAATTTGACATTTGAAGATCTTCATCTATATTAACAATGTCTGCTTTTGTAGGGTTTGGACCAGACATTGCTGCAAGACAAATATAAGCCATTTAGTCATCCATTTTATTCCTAAAACTAGCCTGGCAGTGCAGGGTTTAAATGCAATCATCAGAAAAGAATCATTTAAATTTATGGTAAACAAATACACGGTGTTTTATTGTTAATTGATATTTAAAGAATGATATACATGGTAGTATTATACATGTAAGAGACATATAAGACTCGTTAGGGGAAAACGGGGTTGAATGCATGTGCATAAAGTGTCAACCTAGATTTGTCTGTGCAGTCAGCAAAGGCTACTCAGGGAAGAAACTTTCCGCTTCAACTGGATTTTCGCTAAGAAGACACTTTTTTCATACGAAAAATACAACTAAAGCGAAAAGTGTCCTCCATAATTAGCACAGGATAATCTGGGACAACACTTTACGCACATGCATAATGTCCCGTTTACCCAAAACGCGGCTCATATGTATGAGAATGCTGCATGTTGACAGTAATTTGTTCGGGAGCTAATATTTCACTTTTATTTCACTGCTGGTAAACATTTTTTAGACACTGTTCTCTGATATCTTTATCAGATATTGTAAATTTTTCACAGATACATCGAGGATGTTTATTGGTTCCAATAGATTATCGATTTTAATTCACGAGTGATATAAGAGAAATTTATCTTCATTATTGGCGGAAACATAAGATAAAATATTTACCTGCCATGATCATAAGTGGGATAAAAATTGATTCTTTATCGAAAGCTAAAATTTTCGTTTTATTTAAGATTTCATACAGTTTATTTAGCTTTTAAAATTGTTAAGCTGAATAATGTTTCTTATTGGAAAGATTTTTTTTTAATGGATAGAAGTAAGAATCTTCAGACGTTAATTGTAAATTTTAAGTTTCACATTCATGAAGTTTTGGTTTTCCGTTGTTTTGTCTTGTGCTCCATGCCAAGGCCACCTTATAGAAAGTCGCATGCAAAATTTTAAATTGGCGCACGCTAGGTACATGGAAATTTTATATTGGAACGTCAGGTGAGGTGTAAAAAAAGATAATAAATTGTGTTATTCTGTATGGGCCATGGAAAAGAGTTCATGCGCTTTTTCACAAATGCACTTAAAATTTCTACTACAGCGGTAAAATAGTAACAACACAGTATAATTTAGCACATAAATGTTATTTACAAAACAAGAAAACAAGTAACAATTGTACCATGTTTAACTTGCATTTACTAAGCCCAAACACACAATACACTGATATATACAAGATAAAAACTGAGGTGAACAACTAAAAACACATACTTATTCATTTTCAGATCTCACTTAAACATGGGCAATGGTAATTCACAATAAAATATCATAATGGAAAAAATATAAATATTAGGAAACACTCGTTGGGTGGTTAGGTAAGAACTGGAATGTGGGGTAAAATATTTGTATAACTTAACCACTGAAAGCATCAATGACTTATCACCATATATGACAAACGGGATGATAAGCTATTTAGCTATTCAAAGAATAATATGGTTAACATCGAAGGAAAAGAGTAGGCTTTCAGTTAAAGATATAATAGAGCTATTTTATCAGCTTACATGGTGTTAAGACAAATTGTAAATTGAGACATCAATGAACATTTTATAAAGCATGAATAAACCCGAAGTAATGATGTCAAATTTGCCACAATTTTAAGGATATACAAATTCAAACCTTCATGAAAGAAGCATTTGATTAATGCCAATTGGTAATTTCCACTAAAAAGCATTTTTTTGTATATGTTACGATTAATGACTTAGCATAACATTTCTTAAATTGGTAGGAAAAAGGATTCAATTGATTTTTGTTATACAGGAAAAATACAATGTATGCAATGGAGTTTAATTTCTAGATGTAGAGATTTTGATTGCACAAACTCTGTCAAAAAAAATATATAGAAAAATTGCACTTATTTAAAAATATTAATTTGAAACTTAACAAATTTAATTATACACATTAAAAATATGTAGTTCTTGTTAAAATATCAATCATCATCCATTATCATCATTTTATATTACAGATATTTACACACATACTGTCAATATACAGAAATATAGGGATAGCATGAACAGAGTTAATGGCACACAGATGAAAATGATATGAATTATTATGGCTTTACATGTAAGTATTTGGTAGTTAAAATAAAGAGTCTAGATTTGAAATGCACAAAGTTCCTTACACAGGATAAGGATCTCCACAATTCGTTAGAGGTCGTTGCCATAGGAACATTGTACTGCTCCTCCCATTGTTTTCTATTGAAAAGCAGCAACATACCCTCATAGCAGATTATTAGAACCTGTATTCAAAGTGCCTACAGCTCTGAGATCAAAATCACAATGTACAATGTCCCAGTACAAGCAATTAACAGGACTTCTAGCACTATTTCTCAACTTACCTAATGATTATAGGCATCAGTTTTATGTATTTGACCTTGACCTTCATACGTCACAGGTTGCTAAGGCAACTAGTGTTGATAGCATCGTGCACTGGACTATTCAGGCGGTTGAATTTAATTCTTTAAAGCCTCATTACTGCTACAAATCAACGAACATTTCCTACAATATTTCCTTAAATATGTGACACAATTAATTCCATTTTAATTTCCCGCACTGATATCTATTCATACGACACATGAACACAAACATGGTACCATGTTAGTGTTCTTGTGTCGTATGAATAGATATATTTGCGGGATATTAAAATGGAATTTATAGTGTCACTATAAAATAAAAACTTGCATTTTATATCTACAAACATATATGTTACCAGACCACATCTGGCGTTGAAATTTCGGCAATTGCTATATGGAACACTGAGTTTAAATTTTTTAACTTTAGTTTACGGAATATTGTAGGAATTTTCGTTGATTTTGAGTAGTAATGGGGCTTTAACACAAAAAGATGCCGAAATCGGACTCTGGAATCTCAATGAGTCAATGACAGACTAGGCTTTCAGCATGTCTGACGTTATTTCCGGTGATCATACGACCAGGTCACAAGGTCAAGTAGCCATGGCCTGGAACACATGGCTACCTGACCCACTGGTGAGATTTAGCCTCCATCCTTTGGTTTTGGCTATGCATTTGTGCAGTCGATTGTGATGATCTGTTTTGGAACCTCTGCGAACTGATCCGCGGGCATAGTAGTACCTGTAAACATCATGCTTACAGTGAGCTGGTTGTGAGGAAAGCAGCTAGGCTGACAGGCATGTTGGCTATTAGCGGATAACATGAGACAACCGTTGTTATATGACAGAAGTGTTATAAAGTATGACCTTAAGTTATATGTCACGTTCCTCTACTATACAGTGTGACCATCTTTAAAGAATTAATATGTCACATATCTCAATACAAAATGACCATCCTTCATGCATTAAATGTCATGCTGATCTAAATTTCTAGCGAGTTAGATGGTCGGATTAAAAACACTTCATATATATGGAACAGCTGTTCAAAGTACTATATATAAAGGGCTAGTTTCAACGGAGGTTATTTACATATTTATATACACAATTACAAAAGAACAGTACAATCAACAAAATAAGCTGTTAAGGGGAATAGGTTATAAGTCACAAAGAAACATTACTTTTGTGTAGGTACTTCTGCAAAAAAGTTTAGCCTTAAGACTGTTGACACAGATTCCGATATTCCGATATGAAAAAATTATCCTTTTCTAACCTCAATGCTCGGCCCATTGTTTCATAGTTCATATCCGGCTTGTTTTTGTGAAGAACCCACAATTTTGACACAGCATTCGAGTCCACGAACTTGAAGATGCCCTTCTCCCTGCACAAGACACATTTTAGCACGGGTCTTATAATGTATTGCACACTTTGTTGTGTTCATAAGTCTTTCTTCACATAAACCTGCATAATTATAATCAAAACATCAAAGAGTACAAACTTCAATCAGAAGCCAAATCGGCTGTTTTGTTTTCAATGATAGCATCCATATTTTGTTAATGAATAACTCCTTTATGTGAACTCAGCTTTGCATCTTGGTAATTGCTAGCAGATTGAAAAATGTCTTTAAAAGCATTGAAGGACAGCAGGTAGACACTAACTGGTGCATTGTATTTTAGAATACAAAGTCTGGAATTGCAATCATGTTTTAAAGGTGCCTTTTTTGTTTTGACATTATGCGAACCATTAAATGAAGTGTTATTTGCAATTCGTATGTGTGGGAAAAAGCCATAAAAGTTACACTTATAATTGCAATATCGTTTCCATATTGTGTTTTTTTCCTTTCTTTGAGTCTCTGTTCTTACATCATAAATCGAGGGCTGAACGGAAAACTGTTGTATCTCCTTCTTTATTTAATATGAGTTACAACAGTCTTCCATTCACCCCCTCGAAATGTCTTGGTCTTTTTATAGATAACTGCATTCTTGCCCATCATATTGCAGCCTTTTTACACCGGTGGTATCACAGGCAATTAAGCTTAGATCTGCAAATGAACATGAAGACGGCATGAAAAGAAATGTGTTGACAGTTCCAGCTTTATAAGCTATAAAAATTGGGGACATAAATATGTCACAACTACCTTATCTAGTTAAAATCACTTTCTCCATAAATAATACATCATATGATAATACTTCAAATAGGTTAGAACACAATATCATAAATAAGAACTGTTGTCTTACTCTCTCTTTTTCTCTTTAGCTGTGGCAACTGACTATGGTCAAAATCATAAAACTTTGGTTTCCGACCTGAAACAACAGAGTATTATTTTCATTTTATTTCAACCACTCTAAATGTTTCTAGATATATATTTGAAAAATACATCTAATTAAACACAAATTTGTCTCCCTTCAACAAGATATTTATTGGAAAAAAGCTCTATTAAATGAGGCTTCTTTTCCATTCTAACAAATTGCGCAGCAAAACATTCATTCAATTTACCGAAGCTTAAAGTAGAGGTACAATACACTTACAGAAAAACTGACTACAAAGTTCATACATCATTTAAACGTGCGATAAAATGACACCTTTATGCAATAAATATTATGTAAATAATCGTTAGTATGATGATGTTTGAATTATTTTAGCAATATAGCAAGAGGATACGGACAAAAAGATGTCAAGATCAAGATTGTGTATCTCTTATATGTTAATAATTATCAACTCTTACATGATAATTATAATAACCATTCTGTCTAGAAATGCATTAGGGGCGGTAACAAACCATAAAATATGGTCCATAATGGGAATTTTTGAGTGCCATTTTCCCCTATTAACATTATAGTAAGAGTAAAACAATCTTTTAAATTCCCAATAGACAAAAAATGAGAGAAACAGCACAACACAATACTTGCGGGACAGGTAAATAAACATACCATTAACTGTATGCATGATTGTTACTTGAAATAAGACCAAACACAAATAACTGGAATGCACACAAACTCATTAATTTCCAATCAACATGAATGATATTTATTGCATAGGACTGGCTCAATATACAAGACCTTGTGAGTATTTACCATATATCTTATTGACGTTTTCATTTAAAAATCACGTGTGTTTTTAAAGCAGCTATAAAAATTGGTCACTTGTTATTGAGCAGGGGTTTCGGAGCTGGGATTATAGAAATAATTCATTGTCACATTCATTTTAACAAAAGAGCTTTCCATACACACTAAATTTCCCGCTGAGGTTTTGTGACACACACATTTAAATCACATAACAAAATTTAATGACTACAATGCCATACATATTTTTTTCAGAAAAAAACAACACATCTACATCTCTGTCATGTTCTCTTAATTTCCACGTCAATTTTCAAGTTCACGTGAGCAGGATATCTTAAACTAATTATATTCGGAAAAAAGTGCATGTTACCCTGACTCCGACTAGATAAAAGGAGCCTAGAAATATTTTAGAGGTTCGCCCTGTCTAGAAAAAGCATAATCTTGAAAATTATTAACTAGATTTCATAATTAATGAGAAAATAATTATGGAACATCATTATAATGATATTCTTCTCCCTCACTTCAAGGATATTTACTGTCAACTAATTTCTTTGAACTCATTCAAGCATCCTGGAATCACGCAGCAATCAAATTCTTGTCGTCTGGTAATTAACAGAAAACAATGGGGTCACACAAAAGTGATGTGTTATCTTCTTTATTTCTTCCTTTTTATATATCATTATAAATTGATAACGACATTGAAAAATGGAATTATGTAAATTGTAGAATGGGGGGGGGGAGTAATTTATCAAACTTAATTAGTTTTTTTTTACATATTTTGCTCTTATAGTTGCAAACACATGAACTGAATGCTAGATGTCTAGTCGACAAGTTCAAGCGGTGAACAAGTTAATTTTTTATATTTAATACAGCCCATGCATCGTGTATCGTGCGTACCACATAATTACACAATGAACCATGTATTTTACAGTAAAGAAAGAACACTCATTGTACTAGTATGCTTATTTGAATTTAATTGAAATGACATGAAATAAGCGTAGGACATGACTGCAAACTTGATTGCAGAGCAAAGACATACCTTTTTTTTTTGCATGTAAAATTTTAATTAAAGTACCTTTATGATAATTTAGGAAGAATTCATACTTTTTTTCTTACCAACAATCAACATGACTTGTAATCATGATAGATGACATTTATTACCGTTAATTACTTCCTAAACATAATTTAAAAAAACTGATAATTGGACACACTGTTTCTGAGATGTAAGAATGACACCAAGTCATTTACAAATGAATGCTCTGTCATACTCTCTTAATTGCTCTTGAATGTCTGTGTTGAATTTTTACACATTTTTTTATATCTTTTAATTAAAAATAATCTGGCTTTTAACAATTATTTTTAATTCAAACAAATCGAAGAAAAACCACATGACTGAAAAAATGCTCATTTTATTTGAAATTATAAATAACTGGTATTAAAGCCGGCAGAGTTGATGTTGGCATATTTACCCATTGTTGTTATATGTCGCAAAAAAGTGATTATGAGTCAAAATATGATGGTATTTATGTCAGATGTGCAAAAAATTTGGTCAAAATCAGTCAAGAAATGCCCAAATTCAGTACAAAGATAGGGCTTTTCAATTTCTGTCAATGGACAGAAATGATCTTAATTTTAACACGCGCGGGTCACAGGTAAAACCACGTGACCATTGCATCATTGTTTACAACGTCATTTGCCGTGGAGAAACCGTGTTTTTTAGTAGTTCTTCTTTGTTTTGAAAACCGCGGAAGTGGAAATCACGTGAAATTGGCGCTCACGTGACCCAAAGCGTTCATACGTCACAGGTTAATAATAGTCTTGAGGATTCCGTTATGTGCATGATTAGGTTTCGTATTGTTTATGCTTTTGGCATTTTTTGGCACAATGTTTGCGAAAATCAGTATGGAAGAGTTAAGCTTTAGAATGTATCTGACGAATACTGATCAATTCTGGTCAGTTGAGAAAACCAAATTGTTGTGAGAAATATCAACTCGGCCGGCTTTAAGTTCTATTATCTGCTAAGCAAACATTACTACAATCTAAAACCAAAAATAAAACATATTTCTGCCATTTCGCAAGTTTATGTCATGATATGACTTTTAATGTAACAAGTCGACCCAAATATTACTTTTTTACAGTGTGTTTTACATAATTAACAGTAGTCATACATAATTGCTTATATGACAGTCTGTTGAATGCATCCACTTAAGAACAGCAAATCGAGGGTTTAGCTTGAAACTGTCTTATCTGCTTCATATTTCTATATAAGATACAACATTTTCACGCTTAACCCTCAAAATGTGCAGTATGTTTGCCCTGGTATCTGATGGTTAAAACCCAAAATTAATGTCATAACATATGAAATACAAACAACTACCACCTGCTGCACTTGATGGTTGGCTTACATTTTACAAAAACATTAATTTCTTTTGAAATTCTTCATGCGTACAACCGACGCAAACCTATCTTGCACGTGATATGTCTTCCGTATCAAGATGATGAAGTGACACGATTCAGTATAAGTAACACACATCTTTTATTTCGGAAGTCATATCATGTTTTTTTGAGTAAATGCATTTGTGTTGTTTTGTGTTGTTGTCCCCCGCCAAAGGCGGAGGGATATATAATTGGCGTTGTCCGTCCGTCCGTCATTCCGTCACAAAATTTTGAAATTAGCGGGGGAAAGCAATTCAACGAATTTGCTTGTTGTTGTGTTTTTTTACAAGTGAAAACTCTTGATTTTTTTTTACAAATTTCTCATGGAAGTGTTCCATATATTGATCAACACAACTGGTAAGGGTCACCTTTCTCTAGGTCACTTTCAACAAAACCTCACCGCAACTCATCCTCTTCTTTATCTCCAAAACACAGACGCACACGATTTTAGTACAGTTATACAAAATATTAAACATCTCCAGGCTGTTAAATCACCGGCTTGTGTATGCATGTGCGCAAAGTGTCGTCCCTGATTATCCTGTGCAGTGCGCACATTCTAATTAGAGAGTCAAATTATATTCTTTTAACGATTTTTTCATAAATATAAAAAGATTAGTGACTGCTGCATGCTTTTGGAAGAAGACATACTGGATAGTCTATTAGACCATTTAATTTCATGCTGGATGTATGCATCTTCAGCATGTATGCTAGTGCAATAAGATATCTTCATCTGTGTTATGAAAACACTAAAACTCAACATTATTGTAATACAAGTTTTATACATAACATAAACATATAATTTCATGATTTTACTCGATTGTCCAATGATATACCAACAATACAAAATGTGTTTTAGATTTACAGTGAAAAGAAAAAAATAAAAATTAATAAAAAATATCTCCATATTATGAAGTACTGAGTATAATATCATAATACAGAATGTTTCTTCTTACATACCGATATTGTAGCTATAATGTAGGGTTTACTATTCAAATGATTGTTTGTTATTTATGATATTTTACTGTTCAAACGCATACGTATGATATGGGTTTACTTAAAACAGTCAAACAAATTAAATGTTCACTTTAGAAATCTATACACGTTATCCAATATAAGTATTGCCGTTTATTAAATATCCTCGGATATATAATATCTGTGTAGCAGCTTGCAGCAGACAAATAAAAAATGATCAGGAACGAGAACTGTACACAATGTTTTCGTTGATAGTTTTTATGTCCTTAGAATATGTGATGTATTATAACATGAGTATCAAGAGACATCTTGCATATTTAATTCTATACGATATAACTTGTGTGAACAATTTGATCGTTTGCTACTTGATGCGAGTTTCAGTGCTTAATGCGACGTGTCAAGGTCATTTCGGACGTTAACATTGACTCAATACTGCTGCAACAATGAACTCCAATCTAGTCATATGCACAGGTTCTCCTAGGGTAATTAAGTATAATAACTAAATAAATAGTGTACGAAATATAAAAAATAAATGTGGATTTGTTATGTTAAATAAATCGAACAGACTAGTCGTAAAATACTAAAACAAAAAAAAGACACGAAAAAAACACCTGTATATCCATGTTCCCCCTTTCGCTTTTGTTCTCAGTTACCTTGTACAATGCACATGATTTCTGTAACCATCTGGAAAAAAGCATAATTTCTGGAAACTTCCCGGTTATGTTAACAGCGCTTTCAATCAATTAACCGACTTACCCTTGTCATGATTCGGAAGACTCCTTTTCATTGTACACTGTGTTAGGATTGGAATATGGTATAATATTGCTGTTTTATGTTCACAATAAGATTTGACGTGGACAAAGTCTTCTTACACATGCTGATAATAGTGTATACTGGGACACGTGTGGTCAAAAACTAGATAACTAGGTCGAATTAAATAAAACGTGTTGACACTCTAGATTATACATGTATTGCCATATATTCATGAAACTTGGTGAGAACAATTGCCGAGAAGTCGCATTTGTTTAAAACTTGTTCAAGACATTTTATTCGCCGCCAAATGAGCTATGGGTCCTTTCCATAGACAATCATGGCCGCCATGAGGCGTTTGATTGTTCTTATTTGGTTATAGTTTTTGAACACTCTACAAGTCGCTTTTTACCCACTCACCGTGAAATTTCTTAGAACATATACCTGCGCTGAGTTTGAAAATGATTGTGGATTGTTAAAAAACATTGCTGCAAGGTTGTAGGGCAGTTGTTTACAAGATATGTTTAATCTGAATAAAGGATCTTTATTGGGGATGAACTCATTAAAGATTTCGAGTAGATATTGCTGTCAAGTCACATGTTTGCGTCATACATATTAACTTATATTTATTTTTATCATCGTTAAAATCTCTGCAATTCCATTAATTGCACAATGAATGTTTTTGCCCATGATTTTTCATGTTAGCTTCGAAATAACGCATTACGATTTGTGTTGTTTTCATCATTAAAATCTCATTTTGAAAATACACACTGACTTACAGAATCCCTGAGTTTGGTTTACAACCACTAACTGTCAATCATCTTGAATGCACAAGTACCTAAACATTCAATTGCATTTTTATAAAACCAGCTTTACGCGGCTAACGTTTCGTTTAGTGACCTTGTACTTGTGACGTCTTTATTATAAACAGATGCCGTAGAATCCGAATATTCTGCATAACAACAAAACAGCTCAGAAACGGGGAAGAGATTTCACTCCGATACCGGATATGTTGTAGCGTTGTGCATTATAAGTGCATTTTGTTCAAATAGGTAGTATGCACAAGTACTTATACATTACCATTAAACGGAGAAAAAGTGTCTTGACTTGTGACGCCTTTATTATAAACAGATGCCGAAGGATTCCGAATATTCTCCAAAACAACAAAACATCCTAGAAACGGGGAATAGATGTCACTTAGACTTATGTCATGAGTTGTGCATAAAAAGTGCATTTTGGTACAATTGGAAGAACAAACTGTGTCTCGAGGGTGTCAAGCAAAAGAATCCATTAGCCAACAGATTTCGTTCATTCTTCATTTCTAATTCATAAATAAAT